>JAMKCH010044329.1:0-42269 GCA_023653785.1 Ophioderma brevispina
CATATTGTTTACTTTACTTAGACCTAATTTATATATTTATGTTTGTGCTAATTTATGATTAATCTGTAAAGTGAAAATAAATTTCAATTGCTAATTCTTTGGGCCCTGTGTCTGTAACACGTTTTTTAACACAAGAAAACACAGCGCCGGAGCTTGTAGTTGATTCCCATTGCATTGCACCTTGTTTGGCAGTCTTCCGACCTCTGGTGGTTTAATATCAATGAGTAACGAGCGGTCTATGATATTCATATATATACATAGACATTTTTTAGATTAATGTATTACGGCAAACAAAGTTTTTTTTAGGTGATAAAAAACCCAATTGAACTGAACTGAACCTACAAAAAAATTCATGAATGTCTTTGACTTATTAATGTCCTATCTGTTTTGCGGCATGTTATTTGTTATTGTAAAATATATCCCTTTCTTCCAATGGACTATTATTATACTATCATTTGCGAGTAAATTGAAAGAAAGGAATTTTTGAAAATTTGGCAGTGCCGCTTTAAGCTTTAAGTTGAAGTTTGGATTTTACAGTTGAGTAGATGGAAAGCACACACTAGTGTCTTGGTAGGTATGTGTTGCACGTAAGTGATTTTCCTCATAATAATGATGAGTTCGTCCCCAAAAGCTTAGAGAGCCTCTCTTCAACAACTCTGAAGTCTGTTTCTTGTGTGCGTTAATTCCAAGACTCGTCTGTTCTGTGTATATAAAACGGCAGATTTATTTCCCTCTGAACCATGTAGTATCTGTATACTATCACTGTTTTTTTTAAGTAAATTTAATAAGTTTTTTATTTTTAAACCTGCCAATTAACTGGTTGATTATACCTTATTTTTTAATTTAATACCCTATCTGGGTCTCCCAATATCCACCTTGTTAAAGCTAGAATCCAATGCTTTGGACAAAAGCCTAACCTTCAATTGTTGTTTCAATTTGGAATTCCTTCGCGGTGTCCTCAGGTGTATCCTTGATTATCTCTTGTGGTAGTTTTCGTCATACGGCATACTCTTTATACAATAAGTAGTTGAGACTGTAAAGGTTTAAAGTTAGCTCCGAAATGGTGAAATACAAAAAAAAAAAAAAAAGAACTAAAAAAAAAAAAAAAAAAAAAACAAAAAAAAAAACATGAAGTATTGACAAATCATAACTTTACACATTTTCTGACACGCCACAAAGCACGGGGTGCTCTGTAAAAATACCCTATTTTGTAGACCAACCTGCGTATTTGTATTTCTTTTAAATAATAAATAGTATTTACTGCACCATAAAATATCTTAGTGGACACCCCCCCCCCCACCCTTCGCCCTTCACGGCATTACCCTCCTAACCCGGTGGTGAAGGTGCTACCTTCACATTTTTTTTCCGCTAAAATGACCGGAAGTGAGAGAACGATACCTAGAAGCTTTTTACGAAAGTTTTTGGCATTTTAGCGCACCAGAGCGAAGGTCACTGGTAACTCCTTGGTAAGACTGAGGGTTACCAATAACCATTTGTAGCAAACCTGCTGATATTTGTATTTCTTTTAAAATAGATACGTACCATAAAATTCGTTAACCCTAAAAGGAAAGAAGATCTTTAAATTATACGGCAAATAAGGAGTTATAGGAGATTCAAAGTCGTGTCACCTCTATACTTTTCCGAAGGTTATGCGCATTGAATGAGGGATGTGCAGTGTGGAAATAAAATTCCCAAGCTATTCAAACAGTTTAAAACATGCGGTCCGATAGCTGAGAACAATCAGTTCTATGCTCAATGAAACCATGGGACCAAGTCTTCTAACTCTCAAAACCATTTCTGACTACGCATTTGCTTCAATGGTCTTCAATGTAAACAGGTTGAGTTGAATGTTATTGATTTAGAGCGTTTTCTTGTAGTTGGATAACGAAAAACAAAACGTCTTTGCAATCTAAAGATGATGGTAACATAAAAGGCCAGATTATCTTTGTTCGTTCATGAAAACAGGTGAAATCGGGTCACATATTCTGCCTCCTGTCCCACTATCCGACGCTGTCCAAAACTTGCTTTTTTCCTCTGGTACACGATGGGTTGAAAATATATAATGGCAGTTAAGAATTGTTGACGGGCAGGCATATTAAAAGTTTCTTATAGCCATAAGTGGGATCAACAATTACAGTTTTCTATTGAAATGAGACGCAGTGAAAAAAATCGAATTAGAAGGAAACAGTTTAATCGCAGCTGCTATTTACGACCAGTAGTTAAATGACAATTCACATGAATTTTCATGAAACTAGCACCACTGATAAATATTCATGAAATTAGGCACTCTGGTGCTCTGACATGACAATCCGAATGTAATTATAAAACATTTATTCCATACAGGATGGCGCGAGCCTTTGAGTCAAAGTAAGAGAATGCATGGGCAAAGTGTCACGATAGCACTTGTACGCGGTGGTATTATCGTAGGCGTGCATTGCAAATGAAAGGCAACCAAAAAACATGTAATAAAGAAGTATCAATTTCAGCCTGATTAGAGAATTACAGAAATCTTTAAAATCATTAATCAATAGTAATTCGTTGGCACAACAAAACCACATTTCTTATTGTACATTCATGTCAACGCCAATACGTTTATACATTGAAACAACCTTCTCCACCAGTCTGTTTACTTCCTTCTCCTTTTTCTCGGGTTTGCGTGTGTATAAGTTCCAAGTACATGATTTCCCACAGGACAGGCGTCGATCTGGTACGTATCTCGAACCTATTCAATGTCGTAAGTCTTGCGTTGCATTACTATGCCATCATAAGGTGGACCAAGACTGTGATGTCGAACATGCACATGATTTAGTACCAGGCCTAAAATACGGTTAGTTGAGTGTCGCTAAACTAGTCCACTCAATTACGGTATGAACCTGGAAAATGCTACAGTTTCTTGCTGTAAACTTGTGTACAAACCTCCCGAAACAACATTAAAAAAGGTAGAAGAAAAAAGGAAACATGGAAAGACATGCTAATTTGCATAAAACCTATATACCAGTTTTGCCTATATTTGGTTATTATATTAAGGACGATCCGATTTAAGTAAATAAAGTTTCATCCTTATAGAAAGGGTCTTGCAACCTTACACCCCATCTGTTAGAAATTTGCGCTGATATTTCAACCCGTTTTCATGTGAACTAAAAAAATGATTTTTTAGCCCTATATGTATAAAATTAATTTTGGTCGACCAAAATGGGGTACATTTTTTTCGCTCATAACTTCAAAACCAATATCCTTTAGTCCTAATATTTCTCAGGTCACGTAGATGATAAAAATGTGCTTTCTTCAAATCCAAAGTGTTGACAACCTATCCGGTCAATCTTTGAAGAGAGGACGATGCGATAGTGCGGCCCACACGGCCCTATTAACTCTTTAGTTTTCCTTGCTGTCCACATAGACCCGAGTACGTGAGGAGGTCTAATTTTTTGAGTTGGGCACCGTGTCGTGCAGAAGTTGAGATTCCTTCCTCAGTGACGGTCACGTATGCCATTTCCGTCTTTTGGCATTTAGATGTAGGGATGACTTTCGGCAGCATTCTCAAATGATGCGGTGTAAGCAGCTCTTATTGCAGCGCACATATACATCCCTGTGTAGAGTTGCGTAGCTAGTACGGTCTGTGAGATGCGAACTTTGGTGACGTCTAGATTGCTTGACTGCCTTTATGCTGCTGGTCCTAACTATACCCAGCTATCCAAATGACCCCCTTTTTAAAGGTGTACATCTCAATGACCCCATTTTCTTCTTCTTCCTGCGATCCACTTTTACACAGTTTGCAATAAAATATCCCACTTTTTTAAAGAGTTGAACACCCAAATTCAAATTCTTAAAAATTTTTTAATTTCCTGGCACAATCTTTATAATTCTTCATGGAAACTCTGGAAAAAGAGGCCACTTCCTATTTTCACTTCAGGTTTTACATCATTGGCCCGCTTCTTAAAGTTTCATACTGGAATGACCACATTTTATTCCACTTGTGTACCGAATGACCCCGTATTTTGTGAGTACATTTTACGCTTAAAGGAATCCGGGAAAGGACCCTATTGTTTCACTTGGTCGAGGCACATATATCCCTCACTTTTCGCATAGGAGTGCCCCCGACATTAGCTGACCCAAATATTCTCTGATATACTTTGCTAAATAAAGATCTCCCGCATCCCGATTGCAGTCCTTTACAAATACTAGATGCAAAATGAATTTTGGCGGTAAAATTAACGGCCAGCTTGGGAAAATAATGACCATCGCTTTCCACTTTTTTTAATATATCAATTGCAAGTACTACACACCTTGCAGGCATAGCTATGCAAAACATGTTCAAATACCTAACAGCAAAAATGGAAAATCTTCCTGAAGTATGCATTTATACATTTATCCGACATATGTGCCTCTAAGTCGTGTAAGATAATGCAAATTAGCATGTCTTGCCAGGCTCCCCTTTTTTTTTTTTTCTACCTTTTGATATGTTGTTTGGAGGGTCCTTTTTTTTGTCTAGTGTGTACCTAGTATGTTTTTCATAGATTTGGTCGTCTAAATGGATCACGTACTGGGTGAAGTATAACAGACCGTGAAATTTAACTTTAAAACCAGAGTTTATGTACCACACATTATTTAACAAAATCTAATAGAACCAAGATCAACTTTGGATGTTTAAAGCCACTAGCAGTCTTTTTTTCCAAAATCAAAATGCCCAATTTGTCTCTAAATGGGCTAGTGTTAGGTCATAATCAACACCTTATATTATGTTTCTTGTGAAAAACAGGCACGTTAAAACATTTTAATAAGCGGTCCTGAAGATGCCATTTACGACGTTTTGCGCCTAAACAAATTCGGATCCCGACTTTTATTAGTAAACAAAGCATAAAAATACTGCGTGTTACGCTTAGCCACTTACAGGGATCTTTACTACAACAATTTCCAACACAACAGTGCAAAAATGCACTTTGATGAAAAATAGGGGGCGCTGTTTTGTTTACATTTTGAAAAAAATCGCTGATAGTGGCTTTAACATCCATCGAGACTACCACATTATCTTGAATGTTTCACCCATTCCAAATGTTGTAACGTATTTGGTTGTGACATTGTGCCATGCTCTCAAAGAACTCTTGCGAAAATCCCAAAATCCACTATTGTCACGTTTTGCATTTTATAACAAGGTCATTCATTGTCATGAAATTTGAAAAAGTGACATTTTATAAGTCATGAAAATATGTGATGATAAAAAATAATCTGAAAAGCTGATAATTGAAAACACTTTTAGCTTTATTTGTTAAATGATCAAAAAATTAGTTTGCATGACAATTTTTTTAATTTGTAAAATAAGACCATTTTCGTAACACATTAATGCTTTCAGTGTAAGGACCGTGGAAACAATCAATTACGAATAAAATCGCAATTTCGGAATCAACCGTGACAAAACTTTTGTAAATAAGCTTTTCTCAAGAGTGTGAACCATGAATAATACAGAAGGTATACTGGGACACAAAATGCTCCTTTAGAGGTTGACTCAGAGATTTGAAAATACAAGTTTTATAAAATAATTAAAAATAGTCAACTTGAACTAAATAAAGTCACCTAAATTACTCAATTTCAAAGTTTGAGATGAATCGGATGAAACACTTATATGTAGTATAACAGTGGCATATGATACCGTTTTTCGCCTATTATACACCTCCCTGTAGAGATTACCAATTTTACAAACTCGCGGACTTTATGACGTCATTGTGACGTCATATTAGATATTCGTTACTATGGTGATGTCATTGGAAGGAACCATAGCTATCCATTGAAATCATTCGCGTTTATGGGTACTGTGTTACAAATTCCCGTGGTGCCAAAAAGGCCTGGTTAAGAACAAGGGTATTTATAGGGCCGTTGGCGTCATTACGTTTGAAGATAACTTTGCTAATTGATTTGTTGGTAGTAGTACCAATATGTCTGGTTTTGTTTTTCAGCGTCCTGAAGTCGACACTTTTCAGCAAACGTTAGGCAAAATAATTTTCTTCTTAAAGGTGCGTGTTCCGACCGTCTTTGGGACCCCCCCCCCCCCGATTTACCCGGAAGTAGTATTGATTTTGAAATCAGATGAAAGGCCGTATTTTTCTCATTGTCGTTCTGAAATTTGAGCCCTCAAATCCATTTCATTACCAAGATATAAACAAAAAACCGCCGTTTGAGCACAGCAATTGAATAGGGCTTTGCAACATGCGTTATTGCGTCTACCAACAAAACCGCAAGTTTCTTTCACACTGTACTTAATGGGGCGTATGTGCAAGTGCCAGGCTCTCATATTAAGTAGAGAACACAATACACATACATCGTAACAAGCACCTTTAACTTGTTATAATGTAGGCAGCGTTCTGATGTTCAGTTACTGGAATGGCAGACTGGACAGTCTACCAGAAAGGATTAATATTCTTCACCATATCTTGCTTTTTGTTTTACAACCTAGTTGTGTGATTGTCGAGCTTAACACAAATTTCTTTTTATGAATATTGATGCTACCATAACGCCATTCCTTTCTGGCGGCTCTTGTGGAGTGGTCGTCAAAAATGCAAGCCGCATGTCTTTTTAGTGACGGATTTACCTGGGATGTAAAGATTTGTTACATCACAAATTAGACTATTAAAACATAAAAAAATAAACTTTCCAACCATGTCAAAACAGCACTGTGACAATTATCTTTGAAATAATTGTATTTGCAATGAATTGTTCTTCGACATAACTCATTAAAGGTATATTCTTATTGTTAAAGGATAATTTACTTTTATCAAGCTATGAAAAGAAACCAGCCATTACTGTAAGTAGATGGGTAAGGGCAAGTATGAGGAGATTGATTGGTTTCAAAAGATCTCATTAGTTGCGCTGTATATAAATATACTTAATTTGATCACTCGAATATAATTTCATTCATCTAAAATATTTTGTCAGGAAAAGTATTCTGTACAAATCATATTGCAAGAAATAACAATATACGTGTATGTTTTATTTTCAAAATCTGGTTCTTAATCTTGTATATTAATGTATTTTAATGAATTCCTGTGTAAATATCAGTTGTATGGAGCAAACAGGTGAATAAAAGGTACCTTCGTGAAAGGTTCATGTTGAATGATTTTTTGCTGGTCTTCCAGATCATTTAATCGTGTGGAGAATACAATAAATGCAGCTGGGTCACCTGGACATTTCAGACATTTCTGCAGGTTGTTCTAGAGAACATCTGTCCAAATTACGTGACTGACCTTTTAGTACAAATGACTTTAGTTGTTCAGAATTTACCATTTTCCCATTTTTTTTTAATTATGCACTTTTATGAACATCGGCTGACCGCAGGACCCTCGGGTTAATTTTGAAATCGTCTCAAAAGCCATTACTAACACATTTGTTACTAAGCCTATACATAAACTCTGATAGAACTGGAGGGTTCATACACTACAATATCATCAGGTGATTTTGTTTACGTTTGCTGGTGTAAACAATATAAATTGATTATCTGCATAGTGTGAAAGAATTTGCTTTATACTCCCTTTCTAGATTATAGAAGAAAGCATCTTATTATGAATAAAAACGCAATTTTGAGACAGTATATTTTTTATCGGACACCCTGTGATTTTTCTTTCTTTCTCGATTGACTTTTTTCTCCCACTTTTACTTTTAAAAGCTTCAATTAAGTGGTCATTACATCCTCCAACAGACAGGGTTTTAGTCCGTCAAAGTTGATCTATAGTACATAGTACCTCATGTTATATTAGGAATAGGGCTATACAGAGGGCAGAATTAATTTGTTGGTTATTTTCATTAGGGCTGGGTTTTTATTGTAAACACGAGGTTACTCCTAATAGGAGTGGGCTATAAATGGGTCATTTTTGCTTTTCATTAGGGCTGGGTTTCTTTGTATTCTATTAAACCTATCTCAACATGAAATGACCAAATTGTTTGCCTCTGGTCCAAGAAAAAAAATGTGCGCGCCCTCTTTTTCATGCCCTTTAAATTTGGTGGTGTAGTGGATTTAAGCAGAAACTCCCTCTAATTACTTCTTTTTTTCAGGTCTTTTGTAATGCTTTTGGTGTCTAGTTATATGTATAGAATAGCTTAAGATAGCTGAATTTGAAAGTTGCATGAATTGGACATTGCGTTTTCTTAAAAATGGATATTTTAGGTCAAAAGTTGCATGAGGGCGCTTTTCAGATTTCTTTCGCTAAATGCTTTCTCATTTGCTTTTTAAAGTTCACAACCATGAAGATAATCACAAAATTTGACCACTCACGAAATTGAGTACTTTATTACATGTACTTTGTCTGCATCCTGCCAGGCTCATATTCAACTTTCATTTGAATGCTCTCAGTTGAATTGTAACAAAAGAAAGTACTTTGATCCCTGTACAATTTACTCGAGCATGTGAGGAATATTCAAATGTAACATGCAAACTAATGCTCAAATTTTCTTGAGCGGTCAATTGTGATTATCTTTGTAGCTGTACTTAGAAAAAAGCAAATGACACAGTGTTTGCAGGCGGTGGCGGCCAAAGCTTCATCAATAGCGTCAAAAACATCCGAACGAGTCTCATTGGACGAGCTTGAACCGTGACTGAATTTGAAGTCACTGTGCGCGTTTATAAATGAATCATTGGCGTGGCGAGTGGGAATTCCAGTACGGAGCCGCGACCGTTAAAATTGCCTTGCTTTAGACGGGGGTGCATAATTGGGTGCTGCAAAACTATCATCACATCGTTTTAAGACCGGACATGAGAGGTTTGCTACATGCAGGTCAACGAATCATTCCACGTTGGTGCTGGGCTACCCTGGGTCTAACCTGGTAACCCGGGCCTGGTACAATGTCCCAGCTATAAATAAGCGGTGACCCTGCGATGAACATTAGGTCAAGCGACTCGTTTCAAATGATCCCGTTTGTACCGTTAGATCATAATACCAAAAAAATACTTAGACTGAGTTGATCTTCACGCCAACGATTTTGAGTGTAAAAATATGATATCAAACATATTTTCGACTTTAGATATTTGTCATTTTAGTGATTACGTCAAACCTATGGAACGGCACAACGACGCTATCTTGGGCCCGGCCCCCCCCCCGCCCGATGTTAGCGAAAAATCTTGAAAGCGCCCTCACGCTAAATGTTGACCTAAAACGCCAAATTTTTAAGAAACCGCGAGGTCCAATTTCCATGCACCTTTCAAAATCCATGCAATCTTGATCTCAATTCATATTTTAAACACCAAATGCCTTTAAGTGCCTGAAAAAAGTAATTAGAGGTTTTTGCTGCTGCAAATCCACTCCAACCACACAAATTAATAACTGACCAAGTGGCGCTGCACACTTTTTTTCTTGGACCCGAAACAAAACATTGTCTTTCACGGTTGAGATAGGTATAATTAGAATACAATAAATCCAGCCCTAATGAAAAGCAAAAATTACCCATTTAGAAGCCACTCCTACTTCTAGGAGAGTCAGTGTTTACTATTTGACAAGGCCTACGTGGTTTTAAAGATTGTGATTGCCCTTCGGCCTTAGGATGCATCAACCACCTCGTGGTCATTCGTGCATTATGGTGTGTTATAATGCTAAAGGATTAAATGCAAAACGCTGGAGAAATGCCCACCTACCACCCCTCATGCATGACAGTATTTTCAGACACATTGTAATATCTCCGGAAGCAATTTAAAATGTTAGTTCAATTATTAAAAGTCATCCAAATAAATAACCTTTTGAACACGTCACGGTATTATACCTTATTTTATCACATTGCTGTGCCTATCTTTCAATGTCGGGCCATAGTTTATCAAGTCCATCTTTTGCGAGGCACGGCCCAGTGTCACCTAAAGCATTGTATGTGTTTACTTGATCTATCAAAACAATACCAATTTAATTGGAAAAATGACAAGTGTTCATTTAGTATTTGTGCAAAAAAAAATACTGCGGAAATAAAATGTCAAATGTTAACAATTTTGACACAATGAAAATAACACACAACCATTTCGGCTACCCAGGTAATCGAATATATGAAATAACTGTAAAATAAAATCAGGGAAAGCTGCTTTAACATCATAGGAATAAATGTAAAATTCAGCAGTCAGCTTTAAGTACAGCTCAAGAGTTTGTTGGCTCATTTAAATGAGTGTCCCTTTGGTCTTAAGGGATTAGCAGCGATTAATGCTGAGAGATCGAAAAGAGATTTGGAAATGTATTTTTACCTTGTAAATCATGGATAGGTGTGTGTACAATTCCATATAACTGCTTTAATGTTGAAACAAACCACACAATATGAAAAAAAAATGAAGTATTTGAGGATATTTGTCATGCCGTCTCCCGCCAATATAGACATACAGCGACGCGCCTCAAAATCTCACTAAAACAGCCTTGATGCGGTTACACCAGTACAAAATAACCAAAGATCAATGTGGTTGTGTTGAGGTCAAACTGTATGATCATGGTGCACCATATCACGCTGAAACTCTGTGATATACAGCGGGAAGGGAAAGGCTTTTTTGATCTCAAGTCGGAATTTTGATACGCCACGTATAGAAATTACAGAATCAGGCTATAAAAGTATTTCCTGTCTTTAATACAGGGATCAAGCCAACCAATTGCAGGTTATTATGTCGCATATCCATCCTAGTAACAAAAATATAAAAATATGAATTTGAGGATTTTTCAGTGTTTTGGATTAGCAAATCGCTGCTAATCCCTTTAATTCACTACAAATGATGCTCATGCACTGAAAAGTTTGGGAAAGGAAAGTCTCTGTGACCTTATATTCTATGCAGTAACTTATTCATGCTCCTTGCTTGCATTCCAGAGCCTTGTTTAGAGTTTTTAAGGATAATTGTCATGGATGTTTCATGCCTACGTACGTGGTCCGCCGCAAATTATACTTCCATGTGTTATTTCCTCCAAGCCGCGATGGCGATGGATCTAATTTCTATTTCTTGTGCACCAGCGCGAACTAGGCCTGTTGTCTTGCATTAAGCATGCAACAGATAACGTGTTCAATGCAATGCTCATGGAGTGAGAGAGATTTTAGAATAGATCGGTTTAAATCTTCTTTTGGGGCGTGATCATAAATAACAAACGGGATATTGACCAATTTAAGGATGAGAGATAAGGTAATGGTTACTGACAATTTGTACCGCGAATTTGGCAACAGTGATGTGTTGGTATGAGCGTCTCATAGTAATGTCATGTGTGCGTTTTATGTTTTGTTGTTGGGGCGCCATAATGCTGTTAGTAAATGGCTTCTTAAACATTACTAAGGAAACACGAGCAGAAATACAAAAAATACGAGCATTATAGTCGTATATGTCAGCTTCACTTGATCCAGAAGTCCCCATATATCTGATTATTTCGCATGTATAGAAACGCACTAGTGTCCCAATTTCCCAAAAAACTTTACTGTCTGAGAATGGTCGGAAGCAAAGCAGTGATCCATTAAAGCTCGAGCGTATCGAAACAGCCCTATTTCGGCTTGCCATGACTTGGCCTCACGGCGCGGCGGCGCTGTTCTATGATGGGCCCCTTAAGTTTTGTATGAGCTCGGCATCCCGCAAATCAGCCCATGTTACCCAATTTCATGCTTCAGTTTATGACCTAACAAGAGTATGCTCCTGTTAGGGTTGGCGGGTTGGATCGTCAGCTTCGGCATCGTGCCCAGATCTTGTTGAAATGTTCGTGAAATGTTTGTATTGATGAAAGACACATATAGCAATTTTTTTATTTTTTTCCCAAAAAGGCGTTTTGGAAATATTTCTCCTAATACTTCAAATTCCTATAGACTTTGTACAGGGACTGATTTTGGCAGTACTTTCCCGTTCTTGGTTGAGAATTCCTAAAAGTCTGGACCTAAATCCAATGGCCTCAGAACACTGGGTTCCAGAATAACAGGTGAACTGCGACTAAGTGCTAATCTTCCATCCCAACGTAATTTTCCTAGAGTTCTACATCAGGATTTTCTCATACAATATTCAAATATGTTGTGCTCTCATAAAAACGGGGCCTTGAAGCATTTAAAATTCCTCACTCAGAGATATACTGCAACTTACTTTCTTACTTTCGTACCCATCTTAATGGGACAGTGTAGTAAAATACAATATTCATATATACTGTGGCCAAAAATTAACCCTTACTAATATCACTTCAAATTGAGCTCTCATTAAAAAACGGTATTACTTACAAAAGTCTGGTCCAAAGTCCAAAGGCCTGGATGAAGCACTTAAAATTCCTCACTCAGAGATATACTGCAACTACTTTCTTACTTTCCCTAAGAATCGTCCTAGAGTTCTACATAAGGAGTTCTGTGGTTCCTGCTTAATTTTCATCCAAATCCATTAATTTTTGAAGATGTGTGCATATGTAAAAACATATTTTTATAGTTTCAATAAGGTCATTAATCAATTTAGAAAGTGGCACAAACAATTCATTTTGTGTGATTGAAGTCAACGGGGCATATCTCCGTGTTGACCAAAGCTGATATGATGAACAGAGACTTCATCAACGCATTATTCGGCTTAAAAATACATTCACAGTACAAAACATTCTTTCATGTATTTTACAAGCCCGAGATTATTTCACCCTTGTACCATTTTTGGGCAAGTTGTATATTAACTAATTGCTAGTGGTAAAAAGAAAACAGAAGACAAGCCTGGTGACTGACAAGTATAATAAATAACGTAATAGTAAAATAATCTCAGCAATCGGAGGAAGTAAGAGCAAATAATAGATATTTAATGTACCTTATTTTCGTTGTCATGTGATTGACGTATCTGGCAACATGCAGATATTATTGAGCTTCAATATTTAAAAAGAATGAGCAATAAACGCAAACTAACCATGGCATTTTAAAAGACATCAAAAGAGCTTAGCTTACATAATATCACATTGGTCATTGCCGATATTCAGGTTTTGACCGTAAATGCGAAGAAATTCTTAAATAATTTCAAGTTTATAAACTAAATTAATTCTTACTTTATTTATATGATTATGCTAGAAATTTTTTCAATCTCCTTTCTTTCATTTACAAGTCATGAATAAGTATGTTGTTTATATATTGGTTACATATATTGTCATGATGGTCTGAATAAATGTCACAATCACTGAGTATAAAATTAACATTTATGACTTAGGGCAGCTAATTTAATTTAATCCTAAGGTAGCGATTTGCCATAACACTAATGACATTATTTAAAAATACAGTGATGGATGCCTCAATAACTATTAGGGTGACCAAGGGTTTTCAGTCCCGTTAGTGCCCGAGGGGTTCCATGGGACCCTCTAAGGAAACCACTTTCCCCGAGGATTTTTTTTTTTGCATGAAATTATACCACATGGGAAGAGTCATATGACAACTTCAAATCAGCCAAAAAATAACATTTGTTATTGACTGCAAATTAGGGAGGGCAAAATAAATATTTTCAAAACACGCGAAAATTGGGCAAAAAAGACGGAAAATTCAAATGAGCCTTGCGCTTACATGAAACTTTTTGAAAATTTATTTTATTATGATATCTACTCTAGAAGACCCAAATTACACATATTTAACACAAAACCTGCAGTTTTTAGGGAATCCTGTATTCCTGCGCGGAGAGAGAGGCAAGCGAGATAAAGTTCCTTGCTCAAGTGCCCGACACATTGGCGACACCGGGATTCGAACCCACAACATTAATCTTATGAGGCGAACGGTGATACAAGTGCACCACATGTGCCCCATGGTAGTCCTGATAAATATCAGTCCGTTTATCATTTTACGGAAAAAAATATAAAATTTCAAATTTCCTAAAGAGAACCTGAACAGACCATCATGCAAAAGTTAGGCAACCTGTTCAGACACGGTAGATTATAATTACATAAGCTGTCGTATATGAAAAAAATGCTCATCCTTTTATTTCTTTCATTTGGTAAATTTAGTACTCTTTTATTTTGGACTAAGTATGATGTTTAACCCTCGTCTACCTGAGCCATTTTTCGTAACAAAACTCCCGAAAGGGGGGGGGGGGGGTGGGTGGTTACCACACCCCCTGTGATTTTCGTTAATGAAAACCCGATTCCTGTAATTTGGTACCAAAGGATAGCTTAGAGTTTCTTCTTTCCATTGGTACCAAAATAAGTACTAACATCCCCATTATGACGTCACCATGACGTCATATGTTGAGGAAAGTACGAAAACACTGAATATAGGGTTTGAAAATTTTAGTCGACCAAAACACTCATTAAAGCTCTAAAATGCTGTCATTATATAAAACTAGTCATTTCCCATCAAGTAGAGTCAAAAACCGCATGAAAATCTGATTTTCCTAACCTTTTTGGCGAAAAATTGAATGTTTTTTCACTGTGTGTGTGTCTATGGAAATGGCAGTTTTTGCTGACATGCGAAATTTATGACGACATTGTGACGTAATGCTAGGCATGTTGGCACTCATTTTGGTATCAATGGAAAGAGGAGTACCATAGCTATCTATTGGTACCAAAATCAAGTGTCTGTGATGTTCCTGTGTTGTGTTAGGCATGTTGGTACTTCTCTTCCGAAGGGGGGGTGGTTACCACCCCCCCCCCCCCCCCCATCCATCACTTTGGAATCACCCTGTATCTTACCTATACCGCGGTGGATGTTTGTTTTTGGATTAAAATGAGCGGAACATGTCAATTGACAATTACATTAAATATTTTGGCACCAAAAAAGGGGGTTTTAGCAAGCCGGGGGGAAAACCTGAAAGGGGGGGGGGGCGGTAGACGAGGGTTAAAATTAATTGGAAATTGTTATTGTTACGATAATCTAAAAAATGTAACATTCTTGGATATGAAGCATAAGCGCATTTACCCGAACTGTCAGCACGACTCTATTGCTTTCACACGAAAATACAGGGTGAGTAAAAAAAAAAAGTACAACCAAATTGAACGATTTTTCATGGAAAACCCTCTGTGCTATTCATATATTTTCTTCTTGTAGTACAATCCCGGTTTTGTTAGCTCTCATATAAAAATTACGTCATTAAAATTGATTAACGCGTTCAAAGTTACAGTTGCGGAAGTGAAAGTACCCGATGTGAAAGACCGAACAAGTTAGAGTAACAAGCTAGAGTAACGTAAAAAGTACTCTTGGTTTTACATTCAGCTTTGGGATTTGCAGCATATCCTCCATTAATTACACATTTTGAATAAATGTCAGGGAACCCCAGTGACGTAACCAGCCTGGGGTGAGGGCGTGGGGGTGGGGGGGGGGAGTAAGGGTTGGACCCGCACTCAAAATCTTTGCCCCCTCCTAGCCCCAATAGAGATCAGGAAAAGTAATAAATTGATAGTATTGACAGGTTACCGTGTTCACCTTTGCAAAATGTGTTTTAGTGATGTCCCAAATGTTAAATGGTTCCCATCGCCTGGTCCCTCCCTCCCTAAATGAAAATGTCTGGTTACATCGTTGGGTAAGACTGTAAAATGAAACCGTATATCAAAAATATCAAAATGATATTTAATGAAATCAATTTTTGGACTTGATGCAACAATATGCAGCATTCTTTTCTTTTCATTCTTTTGATTTCCACCTACTAAAACTTCTACTAAACTTTCAAATAACATGTATAGGGATGGATGGCAGATAAAGCATTAAAATGTTCCATTTTAAAAATATACTGTTACTTTCATTAAATCTTAAGTATTATGCATTATCATTCAAAACATGTCCTGCGGAGCATTTGAATATGGCGCCAAAGAATCAACCTGTTAATTTATTTTGAAGCCCTCACGCTGCGCAGTAATGAGTCTCATGTGTACAGTCAGTGACAAATTTGTTCGGGGCAGAAAATGGATACCTTCACAAAAATAACTGTAGCCTTTGAATGGCTTGATCGATTTCAAAAATTTAAAATTATTATGAAAGCTGTTTAAACAGACTATCTAACACAGGAATTAATTTGGTAAATTCCGTTAAGGTTTCTTCATCAAAAATCCCTCATTTAGTTGTACTTTTTTCTGACTCACCCTGTATGCCTTGAAAATATAGTTTCTTGAAACCTTATACTTATAACCTTATACTTGTACTAATAATAAACCTTATACTACTACTGTATTAGGATCACACAGCTTATCAGAAATGTACAGACAAACGAGGTTCCACACCGACCAACCGCTTTGCTAATTTTGCTAATTTTGAGACCTTTTTGGTCTTAAAAGGTGATTAACGAGGTTTCTTCTGCAAAAGCATTTAAGAATTGGTTCGTGAATTTGAAAAAGGTATAACAAAACCAATAACTCTAGTATCTGCGCAAAGAAATGTGATAAATGTGAAGGATAAAAAAGGTCAATTCTCTAATGTAAACTAGCTAGCCCGTAAATCACATACGATTGATGGTGGGAACATTTTAGCGAGAAGACATTGTCAAGTATAAGGTGGCGTTTGCAAACAAGGCTTTGCGTCACATGCATAATCATTGCTGCTGAAATGAGAAACGTTTTAGAGAAATCCTATCAGGACCTCAGTGTTCTGGGGACAGCTAACACATTTCGCTGTCGTTTGGTTAATTTCTTAAGAAAGGTCTTATAAGAATATGTTTGGCAATAAAAGCGCATTTGTTTCCTTCCTCTCCTCACAATCACAGCAGCAAACACACACTTATACACACATACATGTACATGTATTGCCTATTCTAAATAAGGCAACAAATAATGGGCTCTGGCGTTCCAAGATCGACCGTATAAAAATAGCATCCAATTTTCGAATATACTTAGGCTTTTGAATTCCACAGTCTAGGAACTAAAGGTTGAATTTACAACCCATTTGTCTTCTTCAGAACCCTTCTATAAAATGGTTCTATAAATACGCCTTTGTGCGTCGTTGAATATTTTCAGCTTTATAGAACTTTTACTGAAAAGTGTATAGCATTTTCTTGTTCCCGGCCTAGAATAATCATGAGGGTGCTCAATGTTAAAGCAATATTAGCACATTTTTTGAAGAGCGCCCCCAATTTTCCAAAAAATCGAGATTTTTACACGGTTGCATTGGCAACTGGCTAGTAAACTACACCTGGCACAAAAAGTATCTCGGCATGTTTTTCGATCAGTATGTGCCAAAGTCAGACCACTTGAAAGTTTTCGAAATATACAATTTGTTGCCTATGTCTTGTTCTTTCATTTAACACCTCGCTTCTACTAAAAAAGAGTGCAAAATGGCTGAGATAGAGTGCCCGAAAGACGCAAACCCCCCAAACCAAAAGTTGCAGTTTTGGATTTTTCAATGGTCATTGTGGGGTACAACGCAAAATTACGACCACAAACCACAACATGTGTATTGATTTTACAACAAAAAGGTTTTCCGACTGAATGGAGGAGAAAGCCTACTTGCCCCAATATTAATTGTGGTCCGCGTGTTCGTGTCCAGTACACTGCAATGCCCATTGAAAAAATCCCAAAAAAAACTGAAAACTTTTGGTTTTGGGGGTTTGCGTCTTTCGGGCGTTCTATCTCAGCCATTTCCTACACACTTTTTTACAAACAAGATATTAATGAAAGAGCAAGAATATGCAACAAAAATGATATTGGAAACACTTCCAGTGGTCGACCTTGGCACAATACTGATCGAAAAACATGTTGAGATACTTTTCGTGACAGTGTATGACTGTGAATGGTTAAGCTCTACAATGTCTATGTGTCGCAAACGAAGGAATTTTGTAACTAGAATAATAAGATGGGATCCCCGATAATAATTCAACGGCTGCCGGGAAACGCCTTCCCCAATATGAAATAGCCGGGAAATAGCGCCATGTACGTATTTACGATATCACATTAGTGTTTTATTGGTTCAGGCAAGTCAAGTTAGAGGTCATTTTCTTGAGATGGCACTCTTTCATAACGGACGAACAAAAACTTATCATTTCCCAGCTCTGCCGTTAAGTACAATCTAGGTCCCAATTCTAATTACAAAAATCGCTCATTTTATTATAAATAACGATTTTGAGCATGTCGTCCGCAGGGGTAGTTTTTCTAGAACAATTACCAACATATCTGTGCAAAAATATCAAATTTTGAAAATTGGGGGCGCTCTTAAAAAAATGTGCTAATATTGCTTTAATAGAAGAGAAAAATCTGTAAAACATAAAATTGTCATTTAAAGAGCCACAAAGATTATTTGGAGCTTAAACAATGTTATAACCGTTATCGAGGCCAAAAAGATTCTATGCCAAACATTTATATCTTTTAGAATGAATTCTATGACGAAAATATAGAACTACTCAAGTTTATGGAAACGAAGTTGAACATAAACAAGGTTATCTCACGTTGCTGCTAGCTTCTTTGGTTTGGCAGGGTTGCCGTCATATAACACCCCTGTCATCCCTGTGCTGGCGTGTTTCTATGTGAGCTATTGTCAATCAGATCGCTGCTCGGGTGGCGACCTCTTTGTTTTTCATCTCCAGCTTCGTCACTTGTTGTGTGACGGCCATCTGTGGAGGTCATATTTTAGGGGTGCTCTCTATATACCTTCATTTTTAAACCCACCCCCACACAGGGGGGTCCAATATTTTTCTAGTTTTTTTCCGGCTCCCCTTTACTCTAATTTTCTATATTTGGGGAGGTATATTTTAGTATAATTAACCATATTTCGATAAATTTCTATATCTTTCGCTACAGAGTTTTCTCGGGCGATAATTATGTGCATTACTACTGAGCTCTCTCGGGTTACAATGTATGTCAATGTGTAATACTTAAGGCATGATAATAATATATTAAGGATAATTAACCATATTTCTATAAATGTCTATATCTTTCACTACAGAGTTCTCTCGGGTGATAATTCCCTGCAATAGCTACTTAACATTCTCGGGTTACATGTATGCCAATGTATTATCTTAAGGCATGACAATAATATATTAATAACATAAGGATATAATAATTATTTTCTGTTAACATTCTGCTTATGTGAATCATTTCCCTCTCGGGTTACATCATTACTGTTGTAAAGGCATGATTATATTATCACAATGATAATGCTGATATCGTGCGATAGTTCCCTCTGCATGGAGATGTCTAATACTTCTTTCTAGTTAGTATGCAAATTATTGCTCAATACAAAATTATATTTAGGATGTCTATGCCTATATGAACACTGAGCTTTCTCGGTTCACATGTCATGTAATCCCACTGTACTTTTACGGGGGATATTTTGGGCTACTTACATTGCTTTACTGTAATTAATGTTCTTGCTAAGTAGTCATTGATGTTACTTTGTACTTCACTGATCTTTATCGGAATTAAGGTCCCAGTACCCGCGGCACAGTTTTTGTATACCTGTCGTTAATCGTATTTTAGAGGTCTTTACCCAAAATCCAGTATTCTTACGGCTTTACCCAAGTTATCCAATTTTAAGTGGTCTTTACCCAAATTAATTGAATTTATAGGTCTTACCCAACTTATATCTTATTGCCGAATTTAGAGGTCTTTACCCAAAATATATCTTATTGCTGAATTTATGTATATGCGCATGGTACCAGGGTCTGGGACAAGATTACAGGTTCTTTACCCTTTCCTATTGTCCACATTATTATGCATTAAATGATCTTCACAGATGGCTGGACATGCCTCAAAGCTCACATAGGTGTCTTGTTTCTTCTTAGCAGTGTGAGATAAATGTACGATACCATAATCGAGTGAAAACAATATATTGAATTGTTGGAGCCCGCACTGATTAACGGATAAATCCAAAATAGTAAAAAATCGTAAAAAAATCAAGTTATAACAAAATATAATTAAATATATTTTACAGCAATTGACAATGTTAATTCCTTATTCAAAAAATCGTAAAATTCGTAACTTTCAGGCGAAAAAAATAAAAACAATACAGAGGGAGAATGAGCATGTTTTATAGTCTCTTGAGGCAAAAGAACAAAAAAATCAGAACCATTCCAAAAAGAATCATATTTATTGAAGTTAATATTGATATTTATGGACGAATGGACATAACTTGGATGAAAAGCAAAGGACCCAAGTTGAAATACAATGACACAAATTTAATATCAGTTACAGAATAATTAAATCGGTTTGGCCTTAACGATTCAGATTTTCCAGGACGAATTCCATTTAATTAAATTCAATGATACAAGTGAGAATTAACTGCGAAACCTATATTTTACCTTTATACATTAGATTTCATCACCTAATGAAATGATCATATTGAAACGACAAGTGCTGCGTAATAATTGTAGCTGAATTAACAATCGAACTTCCTAATTTTGATTGCGTAAGAATATATTTTTTTGTTTTTGTTTTTAGTCTTCTGCTATCAATGTTTCCATTGTCTTCGTTGTGTGAGTGATAGCAGTTGTTTTCATTAACATCAGTATAATGCGTCATAAGCAAGTGCTCCATATATCACACTGTATCATAGTGAAGAATACGATCTTTATTACAAATCGTCCATTATAGACAAGGATGTACAGGCTGTCCCAAAAAAAATGTTAACACTCGAGAACCCATGTATTTTGTGTAAAACGAAAGTACGCAAGGATAATTGTTTTGGTAATGCTCTTAAGCTTAACTAAAATAATCTTTTTTTTCCCTTTATTTCATTTCAATGCGATATGTAGAACAAAAGATATGCTTCATTTAAAAGGAGAGTTCAAATTCGGATTGGTCCGATTGCAATAGTTACATTGTAAGATTAGTGTGAAAATATTTTGTAACATACTAAAAGTTGGGTTATTGATCTATATTGATTGACAATTGAACATATGAAGAATTGGACACATCCCTTCTGACTTCATTGTGTCATAAAGTGTGATTAATTGTCTTTATGGTCAGCACTACTTTTGTTTTTTTTTTTTTTCTTCCAATATTAATCGGATTAGCTCACTTTCATTAGCAGAATTAGCCCTATCAAATCGCCTCAACATTAAACAGAAGTTTAAATCAAAGCAAAATTAAACGAAACACTCCTCATTGTATTCCCAGTCCCTCCAAGAAAATCCTCTGATTTTATAGGCAGAAAAACAACAAAAAACGCAAAGTAAACAAAAAAAGAAAGAGAAACTTCTGATAACAAGCTACAGACGATGAAGCAGGCATAATTGGAAATAAAGGCACACACCAGTGGCAGGCAATTACCGATCCACGGGGACCAGAATGGCAAAAACTCAAGCCAAACATTCATCTTGTTAGAAGAGCAGATGTGGTAAATCACACTATGAAACGTTTGGTTGTAACACGTGGCAGGAATCTCGAAGGCTTTCTGATAGAAAAAAAACTGCAAAATCTATTTGTTTATTTATAAGATGGACGAAGATGTGTATGAAAGCCAAGTGTTAGGTTGCATCATGCATGTGCTAAGGCAGAAATCGGACCAAGTTGCTTTTGCCCCTCTCATAATTGATGAAGCCAGATCTTTTGTTTTACGTATCGATTGGAATGAAATAAAATGGCAAATTAAAGAGTATTTATTGTGCTTAACTTAAAACGGATACCAAAACACACAACCCTTTTTTTTTTTTTTTTTTTTTTTTAAATTCAACGTTATTGTTAACATTGTTTTGGGACAGACGTACGGACATGGGATAAAGAGCAACCGGTAGCGCGGGGAGCGAACATTGTACATTTGTAGCCACATCTCGAGTACCGCAGCGTGAGTCGTATAAATCCGTAGACAGCCTGACAGGGACCGACGAAACATGGTGCAAATGGGTGCCTTAAAAAAAACTGGATGGGGACATGAGACGAAAATTAAGCAGTGGTCAACAGAGGTCAGATTTTAAAATCGATCCAACCAGTTGAAAGTAAACCGAGACTTTGTCTAACCAAAAGATTTCCAAAAAGATATAGCTTGTGCTAGGTCCGGCGATATCAAAATATGAGTCGGGAAACAAGTGCCCCTTTAGATGGGCGTACTTATTTTTTCTCATTCCATGTTTACCGTACGATATGAGATAAAAATAAGGGGACAGTTGCGATGGCGTATGCGATACTTGCCGATGGAACCATGATTTGTGAATGTTACGTCTTGACACTTAAAGTGTTTTCAACGATGGTGTAAATGAGTTAATATGCCAAGATTGAGGCCACAAAATATCTTTTCTTCAACCACTTCTAAAAGGCGAAGAATCAAATTTGTCAAACTGGAATACATTATTCAAATACCAAAAGCCACCATAACACTAATTAGCTATTTTAATACAAACAACATAACAAAGAAGCAATAAGTATTCTTTTACAAATTTATATTGCTTAGTTGTCAACAATGACACATAGTGTGTTGTATACGGCCAACTTCCCCTTCTTTTACGTGATTTGATTTCATTTAATTCAGGTGCCCTTTCGGGCCCTCCTTTCCCTGCGCCCCCCCTCCCCCCCCCACCCCTCGTCGCCCCCTTTCCCACTTTTTCTGTGTGGAACAGTTATAATATTTTCTCTTTTACACCCGTACACGGGACTGCTATGGGATCGGCCATATACGCTATTTTCAGATTACAATTTCATTAGAACAGTTTGCTATACTCTCTGAGCTTCTTGTCAGCTTTACCTTTCAAAGTCGCGTTACGGATTGCCTTCGCCTTTTAGCCTCCCCCTCTTTCTCCGAGAAACCCCCCATTGATATCTGTCTAAGTAGCTATTGCTGGCAATAATGACAGTGTGCTTAATTTTGGTAATGAGTTGGTGGAATCTATAACAGCATGTTTACCAAATAAATGAGACCCATAAAATACTGTCTAAAATATGAATTAAAATGGTGCGATTAGTTTAATATCCGGGTTTGATCACACTGATTGTATGCTTCTAAGAAAATTAATCTACATTACCCTAGCTGTTGGACACCTCGAACTTGGTGAGTCATAGTGACTATCTCGACCTTTTCCTCGTGCACGTTTTTCAAGATGGCGCCACAGCCAGAGGAGTTAAAAGCCGCTTCTGATTTTACAAAAAAAAAAAAAAATTACACCCAAATGTTTTATTTGGCCATCAACCTATGCCTCTGTAAACACAATAGTAGAGCAAAGAGATCTACGATTCCCTTCACATCCGGCCCCACACCCATGGCAGAAACCGCTCTTTTATCACTTAACACGACCTTTTGACCAGAGCTGAATGCGTCGGTTTTCCGTGAGGCCCCCCCCCGCTCTGGTTCAGTAAACTTTGTACATGGTCACAATATCATAAACTGGCAACAAATACCTAGCCTTCTCCACATGGGCCACGGATTAAAACAGCAACCCTCAATATCCCACCATGGACATGATGGGGAAAATATCAGCCTCTCAATTAATTTGAATTCTGCTATAGTTATGTGTCACATTTATACTCGAAAACCGTTGAGATTTCGCCTATGCTGTAAAATTAAAAAAAAATGTCTGACCGATCATGGTCTTTATGGACGTCATATGTGACGCCCTACTGTGGGCGTAGGACAGGGTGGTCTAGTCCACTGGTAAATGAATGTCTTTATCAGGATGGTCACGTATATAACACAAAAGTGACATCCTGTAAAAGTAAACTACTAGTAACTGATTTATAATAAACGTAAATCTTTTCGGGTAAACAGCCTCGTACCATTTTATCAACCACCTACCCTAACAATTCCTTGAGAGATAATTATTATTAACAAATCTGACATACCATTAGAGTCGACTCATAATAAACTAGGACTGCCTGGCAACCCCCCCCGGTGTATGTTACCTCATTCGTATCGGTCCCCCTAATATTGTTGTACTTTTTGCGATGTTACACACTATGTGCTTGTTCCTCCCTTAAATGCTTCACCCCTCCAGGACAGAAATTGTATGCAATAGATTACGAGCTTTCCGAATGGCCTGGGTAGTTCTATATCCGAGAAGACCCCTGAAATTTATGGGGTGATGACCACCCCGAAGCGTAACTGCCGGTTTATAAATCTCTGTCAATAACAAGACGAATGATCAGTCGACGCAGACCCCTATACAAACTAAATTCCCCACCCCCTCTTCACGCAGGGCTCCGGCGTTTTGTCTTAGGGGTGTTGGAAATGAATATCATCCCCCTAACTCCTGCCCCCATAACCTCATTGAATTTGTTTTCAATGGCTTGAAACACGTCGGGTTTCTTATAGTGAATTACATATTCAAACTCATCATCAGCGGCAAAATGACAGAAATGAAAATAAAAAACCAAGGGGCACCCACTACCTTCGCACGTTTGTACAGTGAGTCCCAAACAGCGCGCTATTGTGTTTGATGAAGATAATGCTATCGTATAGGTGGGACCATTAGCTTAGAGCTATAGGGAAAGCTGCCGAACAACGGTTACAAGGCTTTCATCCTCATATCCATGTGTGTCCCCCTTAAAATATTATAGAAATGGCAAATTGGTCGTCTGATTACATTCGTTTAATCCCTTAAGTGAACACTTAGGAATAATAAATAAAGCATTACATGGCACTCTACAGAGAACCTCTTCAACCGCCGTAGGTAGTACCCCCACCTGTCGCTCATAAAGTTGGGAATACACTATTGTTACCATATTTATTGAAATTGATTCTTAAGTGTGAGTATTATGATATCTACGGTGTTATATCGCCACACCCCCTCACCCCTACCACAGTGCTCCGTCGAGTCCAAAAAAACAAAAAAACTTAAATTCAGAATAATAAACACAATAATTAAATAGTTAAGAATGTTTTTGCTCAATGTTGCGTATTGGGTATAAGAGGATAAAAAGACTTTCAGAAAACGTTTGTTTGTGTCATTGGACTTTGGAGGAAGAAGTTACGCCTATTTTGCTGACCCCCATGAGACTTAAAAATCCTGCAGTTGGCCGATTTTGAGCCAAAAAGATGCATCGTTTAAATGAGTACACCATGGTCTTCAGCAGTATTTAATGAGTACAGAATTAACACCCAAATTATTGTTAAACAATAGAAGGGGTATAGGTAATGGAGGCTTATAACAATAATATCCCAGAGATTACAAAAGGAACCACAATGCTAAGTAAAAAAAAAAATCAATTCAAAATTCGAAAATTCAAGATAGCTGGTGTGTAAGACCACAGTTTAATTTGGTTCAGCAAGATTTCATCGCGTTTTTAACCTACAGCGAAACTTGGGAGCCAAAGGGAAACCATAGAAATTTGTATTCCACTTGGAAACCTGAAAAACAAGCAGTGGAGATGGATTTTAAAGTTTAATTCCGACTTATTTACAGAAAAGAACAACTCCCTTTATTCCCCCCTTTTTTTTTTTTCCCCCCTTGCCCCTCCCCACCCCCTTTTCCCCCCTTTCCTTCTTCCCCCCCCCCTCCCACCCTTCCCCCCCCCCTTCCCCCTCCCCCCCCCTCTTATTTCCCTCCCCCCCCCCCCCCCCCCTTTCCCTCTTCTCCCCTCTTTCCGCCTTCCCCCACCCCCCGCCCCACCCCCCCTGTCTCTCCCCTCTCTCCTCTCTTTCTTTTTTCTCCTTTTTCTCTCTTTCCCCTCATCTCTTATTCCTCTCTTCTCCTCTCTACTCGTCTACCTTCTCTTTCCCTATCGGAACAGCTTCTGCCGAGTGATAGTTTTATGTGCACCCCTTCTTTCATCTCTTTCTTCCTCCCCCCCCCCCCTTTCCGGCTATTACTTTGATGATATCCTCCACGCCTGAGTAGCCTTGATGTGTCCTTATTTGTGTATTGCTGTCGCTGATATCGTTCCGAGGCTCAGCTTGCGTGCAAAATAATTACTCCTAGCAGATGTTAAACACTCCTATTAAAATCTCCTGAGCCCAGGTGCCCCCATTAGTTCCTTATGCACTGAAGGTTTTCTGTACATGCTGTGGAGTGATTCAATAAATGACTCTTTATGATGACCAATGGTAATTTCTTTTTGCACAGAATTTTTTTTTACTTAATTCTGTTTAAACAATAGACCACTTATTCAAATGATATGTTTTTGTCGAGCCGGCGGACTAGTCCCAACCCCCCCCCTCTCCCCCCCCCCCCCCCTTTCTTTGCTCTTCCCCCCCCCTTGTTTGTTTTTGTTTCCTCTTTTTTTTTTTTTCTCCACTGAAAACCGCCACATACCAATCCCGAACTGATGTTGATTGTCTATCGCTATTACACCTGCGTGTTTATTCTGGTATACCGTCCCCCGTTGTTAGCTCTCGACCTGTGATGGCTACACGGGCCCAAATTTGACTGTTCGGTTTATCTCCGCTAACATGATGTCATAGAGTCTGACCCTCAGCTCCCGCCAAGACACCCACACTCACATCCCTTCGTGGAGTTGCTTCAGTCGCCTTTGACTCACCCTGAACACCCTATCCTCATCACCCAGCACGCTTCCGAGAGCATGACACTCCCGTAGCGAAACCACATTTACGTTAACCTCTGGCAAGCTACTAAAAATATCTTTTTTGAAGATAGGTGGGTTTCTTTTTTGATTCTTTGAAACTCCCACATATGGATTTGAAATGAGTCTCTAGCCCTCACTAACATATCACCACGAAATTTAGGCCACAATTATTAACCCTTACGAACTGTGTTAGCCGAAAGGAAAAAAGGGAGTGAACAGCAATTAAGGATTTTGGTACAAGTTTCTCACATCAGAATTGTTACATATAACACATTTTTGGTGATCAAGCATCCAAATGTTCAAATAGTACTGTTGTAAAGGTCAACACTCACTAACAGCAGGTTGGGCACCCTGGCTGAATCAGTACGTCAGACGTCGCAGGTTATCCTCTCCATAAGGTTTTTTAGATGTCAATGGGCAAGAGCGTCCCACCTATCGTCAGGCTGGAGGCTAACTTCTGTAGGGTTTGAGGAGAAGATTGTCCCTTCTATGATTGGCTCGGCCTAAGGGCATCCAGCATGCTCGAGTAGGGTTAAAATCAGGGGAGCAAGCAGGCATGGTATTGGCCCAACCCACTCTGCCTGAAGGAATTGTCTCACTACCGCGGCCCTGTGCGGCGTCCCGTAAATTTCGTCATGGCAGCGAAAAATTGTTTACATAAACCCTTCTTGCATTTGGTAGGGACAGGGTTTTCCAAAATGTACAGCGACGGCGTTCATGTTCCTAGGACAACCACCAGTGATGGATTTTTCTCCATAATGAATATTTGGCCCCTACAGTATGAGCCGACACGGACCTTGGTCGATTTTGGAATACAGTCATCTCGGAGGTTCTCAGCATGTAATTCAAGGATCTGTTGTCTTCCATCGTGATGGTAAGGATTGTGTAGCGGCTCGGATCTCGCCAGTTAAAAACAACATTTCGCCAGTGTTTGAGCCTAGCGATAATTTCTGGGCCTCCATAGCCCAGCGAAGTTGATCAAACCTGTGGTGACTGGTTGGGCGTGGACAGTTGGTCATTCGTCTTGCGCAGTGAACCATATTAAAAATCTCCGAGTTACAGTTTTGGAGGGAAACGTTGATTCCATATATTTCTTCTTACAAATGACGAAGGGGACGCTCTGTTGGCATTCCGGGCTCGTACGGCACAGGTAAGCAGGGCCGTTCATCTCGTCTGGTAGTCAATCGTGGTCGTCTGAAGGTCCTCAAATGACCCACCCTCTCGATGATGTATGGGATTGAAGGACCGACCCTTGGTACACCAGATTCAAAACAAGCTTAGTCTATACATAACCGATTGGAAATGAATTTGACAAACAAACCAAAGCTAATAGCTTTTTGGAGATCCACGTATGTTTCCCACATATATTATTTATTGGCGGACACACCCATGGTCCATTTTATGACTAGCCCTGATAATTACACATTATATTGTTATGGACATGTTGACATGTATGAATAATATTCATCTGTACCATATTATAGTGACAGTATCAGTTTTTTTTTTTTTTGTTTTTTTTTTTTGTTTTCCATTTGAAATGTTTGTAACGTATCTGTTTGCGATATGGGAATGCTTGAAAGATCTCTGCAAAAAAATCATTCAAATGGAACTTTTTTTTTTTTTTTCCCCCAAACGTTTTTGTGTTTTATAAACTAGCGCAAAGGACCGTGAAAACAAAGAAATTATTGCTTGTGATTTCTTATTTAGAGTCCACCTCATTTTGTAAACATAAACTGTACGACAAATGATAAAGGACGAAACAGCGAAACAAGCTTTAACGAGACACTGGCCACATTGAAAAATAGTGCGCCATCAAGATTTTTCAAAATGATATTTTTGCATGTGTGAAAGCTTGTCTATACATTACCCCTCACGTGAAATGATTACGAACCAAATCAGCGTCCTTATGGGTAAACAGAACGATAATAAATGTCGCCGGCGACCTTATTAATTCAGCGACGACTGGAAATTGGACAATGAATGTTCCTACGGCTTTCGCTCCATACATGAACGCGTTTGAAACGGTCTTGTGACTGTGGTTTTAATCAATTAGTACGAGTCTATTATATTCAGGTAATATACACATTGGGGATAAAAGTAATGGAAAACTTAAAAGATTTAGCCTACAAATTACCTGATGTTTTGAACTTATATAACGTCCTTATTGTTGTTGCGTATGTTATTTATGTGTTAAAAGATACTCATTCTTCCAATGGGCTAGACTTTCATTGAGACGGTTAAATTGAATAAATTCATATTTTGTGAAAATGTGCCAGTGTACCTTTAAAATGGACAGTTGGCCCCGATCGTTAATAGCCTAGTCCCCAGAAGCTCCAGTATTTTACCGGAAGAGCTGGTCAACATTTGGTATCAAAAGAAAGCTACTATTTTTTCATTAACCCTGTGAAACGTGGAAGCAAATGAGTTTGGTTTGGAAGTATGCGCGAAAATACGCCCTATTTGGTCGACCATATTAAGTTTACAACAGTACTCTAGGAGCTTACAAAATCACGTTTGTTAGCCTCGCATCAAAAAAGGGATTGGAATATCGGCGTGAAAACTTACAGATGGAATTTGGAAGTGAAGGCAATCTATCAGATGACAAAACTTCATATCCTTTAAATCGGGCCATCTCCTTTTTAAACTGCTTTCTGTCTGCGAGCAGTACGAAAAATCACTTTTGCGAACACTAATAGGAGAATAGCTCCAGTAATCCTCTATGCTGACTCGATAATTATCGAAAGGGTCATGATGTTTGAATTCCTGGATAGAACTGACATTTTATCTACTTGTGCACCTAAGCAGAGCCTACGGGGTCCACACACACATGCTAGGCTGATCTGTGATGATTTTGTTTAAGATTGGTTCGGTTACCATAACCTCAAGTTATATAATGCACTGTACAAAAATACAGAAGCCATATCCATTATGTTTTGTAAAAAAAATATATTCATACCATTCCTTAACCCCCAGCTTACCAAATGGGCGGGGTGGTGCTACCGGAATATTAAAAATTATGTAGATACATTTTCTTAAAAATGTCCTAGCTTAAAAGTTCTCTAGCTTAAAAGCTCTCGTTTGTACATTAAGTAGCCATTTGCAACTATTTAGAGCCGGAAGATTAAGGGATATCTTTAATTCTTATATTCTTATATTATTGGCTGCAAAAATTGGATGTCAGCTATATACATCTTGACTGTGGGAACTTTACGAAGACGTAGCTATCCATGGTGATATATAAAGTCAAAGCATTGATGGGACTTATTACGAATTTTCTGGTTCCATAAAGGACTGATCTAAGGCGCGAGGGTTAAGAATAAGTAGTATTTAAATCGGGCACGGAGGCCTTGTTCTGACTTCAGTTTTGGAAAGTTGCTTGACATCATTACAGCAAATGGACAGTTTTATTTCCGAAAGGATAAAGTCTCCATCACATCTTTCCATCTCGCTGTTGTTAGCATGATCTTCCTTTAGTTTTATAGTATGTCTCTCCAGGGTCCGTTCCGAAACTCAAGTCGTAAATCTACGTGCATTACTATGTCATGCTGAGTGGACCAAATTGTCCCCAAGGCATGTGTAACTGAATGAAAAAGTCTGTTGTGTATGGCATACGCAGAGTTAGGTACACGTAGGGGTACCGCAAGAGTTTGTGGACGGGCCCTGATGTCGAGGCCTACACAAAGTCCTATTATTAAGATTGATGCTACCTTTCTAATTTTTGGAAGAATGGATAAACATCAACTTTCTTTCTACAAACTATAGAGGCTAGGAAAGATAATGAAATTTTTGGTGTTGTAACCTAGAAACTAATTGCTATCAAAGGTGTTTCTTCACAATGCACTTCTTTGAAGTATCCACATTGACATACTAAATAGTCCGAGGAAAAATTCCGGGTGGCAGAATAGTCTATTGCATCGAAAATTCAAAATGGCCGCCATTTCAAAGAGACTTTGCTCATAACTCATGATCCGAGGGTGTAGAGAGTAATGTTTGTGTATTACCCATGTTTGGGGGGTGTTACGAAAATAAATAAGAACACAATTAACAATGTGAGAAGAGTGGGTTAGGCTCTTATCTTGCATAAAATCCAATAGGCTGACATTTTGTGGACTTTCTTGAAATTAGTTATTTTGAAATTTGTTGCTGGTGTCCATGCTTATGTTATCAAAGAAACACTAATTATTAAGTTGCTATTAAAGGACCCGGGATCCAACTGATGAAAAAATATCTATTTAACTATTTGTGGATTCAAACTTCTTGATCAATTTTCAAAATACAAAGAGAACATATATAAGACGCACACATAAAAATGATCCCTTCCAGAAATAAAAAATCCTTTTGTTCATTTTAAGGCTTTTCTTGGTAGCCATGGCTCATTTGCAAAAATAAAGGATTACTGAAATCTGTTTTGTAACAGCTCGGAATATTAAAGTTTTTCCTTTACTGTTCTATAAAATCCAGGCAAAGTTTTTTTATACTGTGAGTAAGACCGTCTTAGTATCAGTGTAGTCCATGCAATATTCCGTTTATCTGCTTTGAACAACTTGATACCAAAAATCTTTATCTAATTGATTTTCTGTGATTTAAAGAATATGTCAAGATTTTTGTCAAGCTCAGTTTGGCTTACTTCATAAAATATATGTCATACATCACAAATTCCCGAAAAACTATACAATGTGATGTAAAATTAACAAAATAGAGGCATTTTAATTTTTGCTTTTTTGACATACGAAGAACACAGGCGGATTTTTCGCCACGGCTTAAAAAAAACAAACATTAGCAAAAGCGCCCAATTTTGGCTCTCCTCGTGACGTCAAAGTGATGACCAAAACATCGTGTTGACTCGATTTTGTTATTGCTGACACTGTAAGATTGATGGATTACTGAAAGCAATAATAAAATTTGAAAATAATCCAGGAATGAACATTTTGTTTCATTTCGTTTGTTTTAATTATTATTGATCTAAAAACACATCGATCGCAGTTATAGGAAAGTGGCAATACTGTGATATGATGGTCACAACGACGTAAATTATGGATGGTCCATCACTTTGACCGTCACCATTTGCCTGCGATGTGGATCTATCGGATCGTTTTAGAGTAAGCTATTGGGCGGAAAATTAAAAGGGCAAAATACTCAAAAGTGGACAATTATCAACTTATTTTGATTTATATGTAATCTACGTTAGTTTCAGCTTTCCATCCATACCAATTTTTTCCAAATATTCAGATCATGACATATTTCCTTTAACAGGCCATTCCATCCTTTCTATCCTTTCGAGGGTGTCGACTGCTACTCTTTTTTGTTGAAAGGTTTGTGATGAAAGCATGAGGTAGGAAGGGTAGACCAGGAGAGGTAGACTAAGATTTTTATTATGAGTTAATGCACATAAAGAGTGTTTTTTCAAGAAATTTAATTTTTCACTTTGGTCAATACAACTTAACTATCCTGATAAGACTGAATTCAGAAAAACTGTTTGACGGAAAAGGACAACTCCTATTTAGCAAAATGCCACAATTAGTGAAACATTATTGATACTTCCAAACTCATTTGTCACATTTTCCAAAATGGTATAAAGTGAAATTTTTTGTCAATTGTTGAACATTTCAAAAGTTTTTTTTTTTTTCATTGCTGTAGAGGAAACATAGATCAGCAAAAAATAACCACCAGACGTATTTGTTTAAGTGGATATCTGTTCTGAAGAGGATGCAGAATGTGCCTATCTCAACAGTTACCCCGATTGTTATACCCTTAACAATTGCTGCGAGTTTGACAACATGTATCTCTACATGTTTTCCCTACTTATATCCCAACCTAACTCTCCTTCCGTCATAGACACCCAACATTGTTAAAGACTATCGATATGGTGAAAGGAACAGAGATAAGTACCATGCTAAGAACCTTTAAAACGTTATGTTTTTGCTTAATATCACACTTAAGGAACTCACCCATATGCCCACAGATTTTTAAGGCATATGTCCCGCAAACTAGTTTTGTACTTTTTAATTTGAAAATTAATAACTGTTTAAGAGTTATATTTCAAAAGGCTATTGAAGGATTGGGTATGGGTTTTCACCCCCCTCAAACTTTTCTCCTGGTGCAAAAAAAGTGTGAGATTGTGTGGCCAATGGTTGTTAGGTAATTTTTATCCTTTGAGCACATTTTTTAATTTTAAAAAAAACACGGACCCACCACCTTACCCGGGAAGGATAAGCCGCGAAAGTTTGAAGGGATTGGTGAAGCCTCCTATACTTTACTAGGTAAATTGGTACACCAATATATTTGCCTAAAACAAAGGTTTCCATGGTTTATAACTTCATTTTTTATTTAAGTTTGTTACATTTATGTGTTTTCGTTCTATTTGAGCCCAAAAATTCAATTTCCTACACCTTGTACACAATGATTTCACCAAATTTTGCAAGGGTGCCGTGTATTATGACATCATAGAAGCAAGATGCTGGGAATTTTGGTAACATATTTTGGTATCAATGGAATAATCCTATGTGCACAAAACCAAGTTCAAAAGGGGGTTGGCTATGGAAAAAATTGTATGAGTTATATCACCCCCCCCCCCGCTGGGTTAGACATGTTACCAAAAAATAACCTGATTAGTCGAAGGTTAAACAATATACCGTAATTATTTATAAGTTTTCTATATTAACATGTAGAATTAATGGGCCATGGGCCGATTGCTAATAGCCCTCGTCCCCCCAGACCCCGAGTACCGTAAATGTCAAAAGTTTGGTATTATGTTCGAAAGCTACTATTGTTTTCATTACGCTGTGAATCTTAGGCTCAAGTATACTTGGTTTGGATGTTATGACAACTATTGATTTTACACACTACTCTATGTGTATTCAAAATCACATTTTCATCTTTCACATCAAAATGGGTTTGAATATTGGCGCGAAACTTTTACAGACGGGGTTTGGGGGGGAACGCATCCTATCAAGATGAAAACTTTATATAACCATAAATAGGGTCATCACCTTGAAAATTAATGCTATCTCATGTGTCAATTCCTCACGGACGGAACTTGATCTGAAGCCAGAGAGATTTCATGGTTAAGGACGGTTTGTATGAATATGGACAATTATTTGTTCACTTGTTTTGTTATTCATGACTAATATTGGTGCCATTATATTGGCAAGTTAAAACTGCCACGAATCTTAGGACGTATCAGTATTGTCACCAATTTTTAAGTTGGCTTTGCTTGCCTTTGTCCATTTCGGATGTGCTAATTAAATTAAAGGGAAGAAGGTGTCTCATCATTCAATTATGACAATTCACATTGCAATAATTGATCTCAAAAAATTATGTGTATAGACCACAATATAGATTCCTTTGTGACTCAGATTTCGAGAGATGTGGAACAAAAATCTATCAACAATGGCGGTGGCCCAATTTTGGACTTTATGCAAATAGCATGTGAACCAAAATCCATGCTACTTAGTTACTGTCATAATTGGGCTCACACGACATGACCCAAACATGGTATAGGTACCGGAAATTTATTCGCTACGAGTCTCAGATCGAGGGATATAACAAAAAATAATCACAATGGCGGGCCATTTTGAATTGATGCAAATTAGGCATATTCTGCAGCTCGGATTCATCGACTTTAGTAGATCATTTTAGGTACCTTAAAGCAATGCATGTGAAAAAAAACCTGTAGATAGCAATTGTTCCAGGTCTCAAACCTCAATTTCGTGGACTATTAGGGCAACCCAGACTTGTCGCCACACCATGCAAGGCAGCACATGCTGGATGGCTGCCGATAGCTCTCCTGAAGCTGATGCTCTGTAGGTATATCTTTTTCATTCTACCAGGGTAACCAGCTACACCCGCCTCCAGATTTTTTTAAAGTGTCTCACCCTTCTTGTTATTGCTTATTGTTATATTGTTTAACCTTTCCCTTCAGTGGCCCATGTATTTCGTTTGTTAATATGGAAACAAGTTTTTGATTATATTATTTCATTCTGAACTCTAGAGGTACATTCCAGTGGCTTCAATGACAGAAACTATTTTTATTCCCTTGAGCCACATTGCACCCACACATTTATACACAGAGATTGTTTGATTGAGTTTTATTAATATTGTTATCATCATCATTCTATGCTAATGACCCTAACACCCCCCCCCGAGAGAATAATGTACTTTGTAAGTTATCAATGAATACATGTCAAAAATGAATAAGCATATACAAGACACTTAGAAAACCTGTGTAGGACATTTCGCCGATTGAGGTCTGCTCATTACATGAATGTTGCGTGACGTCAGAATATTTAAGAAACAGACAGGTGTTGAATCATTGGAAATTTTATTTACATGTGTAGAAGCTGCCTAAATTTCCCACATGTGGCAAAATCGTAAGATGGGTGTGCAAACTACATTCTATCATTGAGGGCTACTTTCCGCGTTCAAAATCGAATTATGAGTGAAGCTTTTCAGATGATGTCTAACTGCATAGTTCCGTATCCAGTTTTTTCTCTCTTTGGCTTTGATCGCTACAGTTTTACAAGTAATATTTCGACCGTATTTCCTTCTAATCATCTTTCAAAATGTTATCATAAGCCAACATTTTTTATGAGCAACCCAAAGGTTTAAAAACCTTTTCTACTCGTACCATATTTGACTTGCATTTGGTTTTGTAATTAACGACTGGAAGAAACTGCAAGATACCTCCACAAATAAACTATTCAGTTTGTGAATTGTCCAACAGATTTGAAGCCCTCCAGTGCTATGATACATCAGCACCAATCACCCAGAGGTACCAACAATTTGAATATGCTGTCGCAGAGGTAGCTGAGACGGTTGTTGGTCAAGCGACTATGTGGCAGCAGAGATGGGTAACTGACATACTATCCATCTGAAGTCAGAGAGGATGAAGCCAAAAGAAGAACCTGGGTTCCAAGTCTAAGCAGTCCAGAAAACTTTGGAAAAGGCTTAAACTCCAGCTTGAATGAAGAGTTACAAGGCAGATGAGGCAGCCATTGCTCTACCAAAAAAATGGAAGATCTCAAATTGGCGGCTCAAAGGGTGATGCATACCACAACATGGAAAAAATCATCCATAATCTATCCGGTAAAGACAAGAAAGAAAAGAGTGTCAAGGTCAAACAAAAGACGATGGCACCCCACAAACAAGTGAGAAGGACTACTTGCAGAAGGGAAGGAATTATTATCAGTTCTTGCTCAACGACAGCCACGGTTCACTATTATCTGAACTGCATCCACCGGCTTCTCAAGATCTGCCCATCGAAACCAATCCACCAACACTAGAGGAGACTCTACTAGCCATAGGCCAAAATGAAGAACAATAAGGCGCCGGACTTGACAGTGCGATTACATCTGAAGCACTCAAGAATGGTGACGATTTGAAAATGGCAAGTTAAGTTCATGGCTTTTGTACTGAAGTAGTCACCACTCTCACTCCACACCAGCCAATGGCTCCACTAGTGTCATTGTTCCTCTTACCCAAGAAGGGAGACCTTCGTCTGATGACCAACTATCGAGGAATATTCTTCTGTCAATTACAGCTAAGGTTTACAAACAAGATCCTTCTAAACGACAAGGCGAAAAAACTCTTATTTCCGCGTGCATTAAATATGTCCCGCCGAATTTCGCGTCAGTTGGAAGTGACAACTTAACTGCACTAATTAAAAATGTGGATAATTAAAACATAAAACTTGTCCAAGAAACTCATCCATAACTCGATTCAAAAAATAACTCTACAAAACATAATTAATGAACTCCACCCATAAGTCGCCAAATAACTAAGAATAACTAAAAACTAACGGAATAACTCACAAAAAATATATAGCATATAGTCTTTCATGAAAAAAGATGTATGACATGTGCATAACTAAACTGCACCTATCCTGTTCACACAAAAGTGTATGGCATAAGCTTTCTGTAGGAAGGAATTTTTGCACTCCGAGGGTACCGGTCAGTGAAACATTAAATTGCCCATATTTAATTAGCTCATTTGCTACCTAAACCGCCATAACGAACCGCAAATATCATGTTCACACAAACGATGTATGGCATAAGCCTTCATGTAGCGAAGGAATTTTGCAACATCCGATCCTGTACCGTTCAGTGATGAACATTCTTAATGGCGCATATTTGAATTAGCTTCATTTGCCATAACCTAAGCCGCATAACTAAACTGCAAATATCATTTCACACACATTATGTATGGCATAAGCCTTTATGCTAGCGAAGGAATTTTGCACATCCGATGTACCGTTTCAGCAAAAACAATTAAAGGGGCATATGTAATTAGACTCATGTGCATATCTAAGCCGCAGTAATATCATGCACTTTCAAAAGTGTGAAAACAGCATGCCAAAATGTAACTCATGTGGCAAAAGAATTTGCCATATTGATGTACTGTTTCAGTGATACATTAAGTATGCATATTTAATGAGCTCATTTGCATACCTAACCCCCGCCTCTATCACACACTTTCAAATCGCAGAAAAGATGCATGCCATGATGCACTTCCATGATGCGAAGGAATTTTGTGTGCCCGAATATAGGTTTCAAAGATACCAATACAGGGTTAACATTTTTATCACGGACATTCCAGGTTAACATTTTTATCACAGACATTCCAGGTTAACATTTTTCTCACGACAATACGGAAACCACGGACTGACCCATTATATCCCCTTCCGAACTCGTTCGGCGGGGACAATTAGAGATCATGTGGACCCCATCTTAAGAAGTCACCAGGCTGGATTTCATTCTGCAAGAAGTTGTGCCCAGCGATCCATATCCTCAGAAGAATCATGGAGGTTTCCAAGACTACCAGCTTCCTCTTACAGTCACCATTTTAGAGACTGTAGAAGGCCTTTGAATTCCATCAAAATACAGGTTATGTTTGCTGTGATGCGGCCTGATGGAATACCGGAGAGTAATGAATGCCCGCAAGTGGGCTATACAACAACTCTAAAGGTGCAGTAATGGTCGACGAAAACATTTCGGATCCTTTCAAGTCCCACCGGAGTTCTTCAGTGTGGTGTTTTAGCTCCATTCCTTTTCATCATATATTATACTTCTACTGAAGAAGGCCCATCAGACTGTGACTCTGGAATTGTAACACACCCTCGCCGCTCCAGACGATAACCAGCCAAAGTATTGAATGCTTGGATTTTTGCTGATGACATTGCCCTGCTGGAATCCACTCTTCCGAGGGCACAGACCAAGCTGACCAATACTGCAGCAGCAGCATAAAATCTTGGCCTCATAATAAACATATCCAAGACAGAGTACATCTTCCTCATCCAACACTTCAAGTCTCATGGTGAACCATCAACACGTGACAGATTTCAAATATCTTGGCTCCAAATGGCATCTGCTGCAAGCGACCCAAAAAGACGCAAAGCATTAGCCATGGAGTTCTTCTGGAACTGAACGTCTGTGGAAAAGCTCCCAATTATCCATCTCTGCAAAAGTCACGTTATTCAACACTACCTGTATGACCATCCTACTCTATGCCTGTGAATCCTGGGTGCTATCACAAGACATGGGAAGCAAAATCAACGCATTTGCTACCTCTTGCTATAGGATTATGCTGGACATAAAACGGAAAGACCGTGTCTCAAACACCATCTTATATTTAATGACCAACACTGAGCCTCTTATCCACCTGTAAGACATCACCAGCTGAGTTTCTTTGGACACATCCTTCGTCCGCCAGAGGAAGAGCCTGCTAGAAGACGGCACTCTCTACATACCACCTCATGGCAAAAGGAGACCTGGACGTCCACGCACCTCTTATTTAGCCTACCTCCAACGTGTGCTAGGGTATGACAAAGGCATGATACAAGCTGAGCAGATAGCCACACTTGCCAAAGATAGATGTGCATGGAGAAATCTTGTAATCGCCTGCTCCGCAGCCGAAGGATGATGAATTTGTGGCAATTTGCACTGGCGTCTCGTAAATTATACTGGTGCTCCTAGTGATAAAACAGAAATTCACATCATACGCTGTTCTCTGCGCCTTGGGCCTCGCTTCATGGCTCGGACCCTTTGGTCAGTTGTGAAGTGGTGCGAGACCAAAGTCGCAGGGAGCCAGCGTATGACCTGGTATGACCTTTCTTCGACCAGGGACAATGGAGAGCAAATTGTATTATATTGAGTAAAAATCGGTGTCTGGGGCTTTCCCAAATGTCTTTATCTATCACTGGTACAAGATTGCACTTATATGAAAAAAAAGGCAGAAATTCCAGAACTTTTTATAAAATCCTTTATTTAGTGGTCTGGTGTTACATGTAGTAATTTTTCAATTGTTACAAAGATATATCAAGAGCAAAATGTATAAATTGTCTTTTAAAAGAGAGAAGAGTTTGCTAATATTAGCCAACAAGCAGATTGATAATCAGACAATCACAATAAGTATTGAGTCACCAGTTCTTTCATTGTAGTTTTTTTTTAAAGCGTGAAATGTTTCAAGTGTCCCTCTAAAATAGAGTACAACAAACTTTAGCCAAATCTTCATCATGCCAGATTATAGTTCTGATCCATTAGAGAATGATCCAATATTCCCAATAAGCTTGTATATTGAGTCATCAGTTCTTTCACTGTTGTTTATTTCTTCAATTTGTAGTGAGCTGTTTTTAGGAATGTCATTTGTTTCAATTGTCCTTTATTGTTTAACCATGAATACTTCATCAGACTGTTATTATCTGCTCTCTGGACAGTTTTGGAAAAAATAATGGTCTCATGAATATTCAAAGTTAAATAAGGGTCAATGGCCACTTTTGTAACTATAATGGGCAGCTGAGCAAAAGAATTACAATAGATAATGATGAAAAGAATAAGGGCTAGACGTATACAAATTGTGTACAAACATGTTCCCCCCCCCAACATGTGTAGAAACATGTGAGAAAAGTCCCCCCTTCCCCTCCGTGAAGTACAGACAGCATCTGGCGTATTAAGAATCACACCACTAAATAACTCCCAATAGACTTGTGTACAAAATGACCTCTCACCAAACGTCAACTTCTCAGCTATAAAGCGACTGGTTATTTCAAAACTGGATTTTTTGGTTAGACTAGGACCATACCTCTTCAACAAAAATGAAAAAGTCATATGAAGGAGGCTGATTTTTGAGCTACAGAGCATCGAAAGATTTGTATGTTTTCAAAACGTCCAAGCCTAGTTGAATGTTACTAAAAATTAAAATTGCACAGTTTCCGCAACCCTCAGAAATTATACAAAAATGGCACAGACAAAATCTTAACCACCCAAATGGGGCTGAGTGAGTTGAGAAAGAATCCAAACAAGGTGCATAAGATTGTGAAGGCAATAAAAAATACATCAGTCCTCGGACTGCATGTGTCACCTGCCGTCGCGGTTTGTAATGATAGGTCTCACATGACCTTTGACCTTGGCATGTGACCTATGACCGCATCAAGAAATTAGATATCCAATGTTGCACCTATGACTCAAGTTTGGTTCCATTTGAACTTTTCAATTTGGGTTAATTTTACATTTTCATCTTACAACTTGACCTCACATGACTGTTGACCTTCGGATGTGACCTTTGACCTTGGGATGTGACCTTTGACCTTGGGATGTGACCTTTGACCTCATCAGCAAATGCAGAATCCCAGGTTGCATCTGACTCACGTTTGGTTTAAATCCATTGAAGTATGCGGATATTACAAGCAAATGTTAACCTTTTTCACAACAACCGACACCAATAACAACAGACTACTGTTGACAAAGTGATCCCTATGTGTCTTTCTGCCTAAGGCAGGCAACACAAAAAGGATGGAAGAGATGTTGAAGGGGGAAGATGTATGAGGGAAGTGTAGGAAAGTTGAATTTCAGTGAGAGAGATAGAGGCAGAGTCTGGAAAGAGCATATGGAGAAAATCATAAATAAGGAGAATCAGAAGGTGGAAGCTAATGTGGTGGAAGGGCCAGTTGAGAGGGTCAACCAGGAAGAAGTGGTGAAGGCAATCAGAGAAATGAAAAAAGGAAAGGTGACTGGACCTTCGGAGGTGAATGTTGAGATGATTATTGCAAGTGGAGAGATAGGGCTTGGTGTGATGATGGAGTTGTGTCAGAGAGTGTTAAACAGAGGAGGGATGCCATGGGAGTGGGCAGTGAGCATGAAGGGAAAGGGGATGTAACGAGATAAGGTGGATAACTATCCGCAACATGATCATCACTTTTCATTCCTGGAGTGTGACCCACTGAAGTTGACCCAACATGGTAGTAACACTACTGGTGGTCCTGTAGCAGTGACATAGCCAGGATTTTGTTGACAAGGGGGCAAAGATTTGTGAATGTTCGTCAAGTGTATTGTGCCAACAAAAAAATTTTTCCAAATTTTTTTACCGTCGCCTCCAAATTCTGAAGGGGGGGGGGAAATTTCGCCAACACAAAGATAATAGTATTGACCAATTAAGCAGTTATTAGTAACCAATTTTCATGAAGCTCTATCATGCACCACGCGCTCAACAAAACCAGCTTACAGCTTTTTAGACAAATGTACCGACGGACCGTTATGTACCGACAAAACATCTCGGTCGGGGGGCACGTTCCCCCTGCCCCCTGGCTACGCCACTGTCGTGTAGTATCTAGTGTCGTGTAGTACTCATTTACCTCACTTGCATGCACAGTACATTTACTTTCACACAGGCATTGTGACACATACACATAACAAAGATAGCTCCTACATACACATACATGCACACACACACACACACAAACACACATATACACATACACACACACACACACACATACTCACATACACACACACACATTCATGTACATTTTTAGCATATTTTAATTTTGTACTATATCAACCTTTGGTCTTAATTATTTGTTTTTGCATAGTTTAGTTTAATTTTTGGAACTTTGTGCAATATTTTGATGTGTGCAATTATTTTGATGTATGAATTTCTATGTTGTCTTGGGATCTTCTGAGTAGGGGGTGCTGCACCTTTGGTGACAGTGCTTTTTGTGCTTCTCAGCACTCCCTGGCAGCTCATAAGGTTTCATTTTTATTTCTATATATTTTTTTCATTACTGATCTTTGTATTGTTTATTGCTGTGTCTGCCAAATGAATAAATAAATAAATAAATAAAAACGAACCGAGCAAAGCGCCACTGTACCCACGCTTTTGGAATTTGGGGGGGGCCTTGCCATTATTACAAAATTGGCAATGCAAAGGTGAATGAAACAAGTCAAACTATCACCATTATTATACTCTCATTCCATGACCTACTTGGGTGACACATAAGTTTACTAATTGACACAGGTGTCAGAATGTACTTAATTTTAATGGTTTCTGTCCAGTTTCCTTCTTCCACTTAAGAATGCCATCACTTTGGTTCAATTCATCAGAGAGTATCGATTCTCAAAAACATATCTTTATTCTCTAAATCTTAACTTTCTTGAAGTCAGGGGATGAGGCTGTGGATCACAAAATTCCTCTCCAAAATTAACTTCTTTCCTTCCTAAAAAATCTCATGTTCAGCCTTGAATTCCAGTAATCGTGTACAGCCAGGATTATCGCCAAATATGAAGATGATTTTTATTCACGAATGCCTTCACTTAATCCTCTTATGCATCCAGGTATGTGGTCATGCATGGATAGTTACTTATCAAAACAATTTTTTTTTTTTTTTTTTTTTGACACATAAGTTTACTAATTGACACAGGTGTCAGAATGTACTTAATTTTAATGGTTTCTGTCCAGTTTCCTTCTTCCACTTAAGAATGCCATCACTTTGGTTCAATTCATCAGAGAGTATCGATTCTCAAAAACATATCTTTATTCTCTAAATCTTAACTTTCTTGAAGTCAGGGGACGAGGCTGTGGATCACAAAATTCCTCTCCAAAATTAACTTCTTTCCTTCCTAAACGAGAGCATCAATGATGCATAAGACCCACGTGTATGGTGGAACTGGAATGATTCTTGGAGACGCAATGTATGAGACACCTAAGACAAGTTATTGGTTGGCAGACAGTTTTTGAACA
>JAMKCH010044330.1:0-46825 GCA_023653785.1 Ophioderma brevispina
AGATTGGTTGAGCTAGTTGGTGCGTTATTGCCAAAATTCCACAACTGTATTTTCTCATCTTTCCCTTTCCAAACTTCAGCTATGGTGACAGCTGTGGGTATTTCCAATCTTCAGTTTGTTGACTTGAATTCGTCTCGTAATCTATTCATCATGGGCTATTCTTTCTTCATGGGTCTTGTCATTCCCAACTGGCTGAATGGAAATGAGGATTTTATCGATACAGGTAATGTTAACCTACAATTAATCCTAGTCTAAACAGGCTATTTTTGTAACACGTCTATTGGGGGGTTGCAACTCCCATAGATATTTCATACTGAAACCCCTATGAACTTGATTATGGTATCAATGGATTCCTATGGGACTCCTCTATCAAGTAATATGAAAATAAGTACCAACACTCTCAGTACCTTGCTTCTATGACGTCGTGATGCACGGCACCCTCCAAATTTGGTAAAATTAATTTCTTTTACCAAAAAATAACACAAACGATCAATTTCTACCGGATTTTTGGCCAGAATTAGAAAGAAAAACACACATATAATTTTCAAATGAAGCTTAAGCTCAATGACTTACTGATAAGAGTAATAGGAAGGCTCCACCGCCCCCCCCCCCCCCCCCACACACACACACACAAATCAACTTTTGCGGCTTACCCAACCCCGGGTAAGGTGTGGGTCCGATTTTGTTTTTCTCGCGAAGGAATTTAAAAAACAATTACCTAAAATCAGTTTGCGACACAATTTCACATTTCTTTGCACTGGTTAGATAAGGGTTATATATAAGAGTTTGTCACGAATTATGTGAATAATTCAAATCTAATGAGCTATGAATTTCTTCCAGAAACGATTGTCACATCTGAGACCAACTATGATATGAAAAACAACATGAAAGTGAAATGAAAATACTGAAAGAATACAAGAAAGATGACATCGATGTTAGCCACTGATTTCATTGCAATCTGTTTTAACTAACCATTAAAAAAGGAGAGATCAAATTAACAACCAAACGGTAAAATCACAAGTGTGCCACTATTCAGACAATTGAATATAATGTTATATACAAATAGAGTGCAATTAATAAAATAACAATCATTTATAGGAATAGAAATGATTATGTAACAATTGCTCAGTATGTAATTGTATTGATCTTGAAGGTGTGATAAATAGTGATAAACTTTTCATTCATATAAGTCACATTTTCTTCAATTAGCAATATAGGGTTTCAGAATTACAAATGATAAGGAGGTTGAACTATTTGATAAAGGTCATAAAAGTAAAAGTGGCACAATTGTGATTTTACTCTTTCGTTGTTAACTAGCAAGCAACTTTAACAGAATAAACGGCATTTGAAAGCTAAGACAACGCCCTTGACGTTGATGTAAGCATCATGTCACAACAATATTTTCTAATTGCCAAAGAGGGCGCTTCCACATTGACACTTTAGACGCTGTCCGTCATTTCTAACAGTGTCACTCGACTTCCAAAGTGGAAGTGCCTACTACTTCGGAAAGCTCGATTCCAATGGATTTCCACCAATAAACGCATAACAGCAACCCGAATAATAACATGCCGACTTATCTTGGTGGTATTTTCAGGTTCCTCTGAAGTTTGAATCAAATTATTGTGGTATCTTCAGACCAACATGTTTGTAGGCGCTTCTTTTGGTTTGTATTCTTGCCAACACTATACCAGGTAAGAACTATTTCGTAATATAAAAGGTCTTACCTAAGTTGAGGCTAAGTAAATAAATAAGATATAAAGGCTCGTCTCCATGAATATTAAATCACCCAGGATCACAGACCAATTCCCAAGGTGGATGCCGTTGGAAACAAATCCGCCGTGGTTTCTTGTGTTAAACGCCATTTTCCGTCGTCTGCTGATTAATATCCGTCATAATTTTATTATTAACTTGTTCTGACAGTGTGCTGGTGCATTCCCCTTTGGGTTGGAGGAGTACCAACCCGACTAGTTCGACGCAGGAAAATCAAACACACTTGATTGTGCTATCACTGTTAAAAACGACGGTAAATTTATTTAAATATAAATGCGAGTATTGTAATTAGAATCCACCCCGGCAACTTACGAAAGGGATAAAGGAATGAGGGAATGCTAGAGGGAGGAGGAAAAGGAGAAGGTGAAGGGAGTAGGGGCTAAGCAAGAGAAGAAGAAAAGCGGTAGGTGTTGTGGGCCGGTGGGCACTAGGAGAGTTGGGTATTGCCAGCAAACCTACCTAGACTATGATTAGGAAACAGCTACGTGTATACCTTAAAAACTCTAAAATACTATGAGGCTCACGTTAAAGGTCTGGCTTCCTGTTTTTTTGCTGCCATGCCGCCTCGTTATTGTCCGTATTATACTCTGAATACAGACGAAAACAGAGGGTCTGGCATCACTTGAAATTGCAACTTTAGACGTCGTCATTGGTTGATCAGTAAAAGAGAAATCTTGCAAAAAAATTTTATTTTTAATAATTAATTGTCCAAGGAATTTTTTCTTATTCCGAAACTGTTTGAAAGCTGAAAAATACATCCATGTAAGGGTTATTTCTGAGTTTTGTTTTTATGGAATAACGGACGAGGACGAGGTTGTTGTGGGTCATGGGAAAACACACATGGACCGACCCTACAAGCACGCCAATTGGTTTGTGGTTTGGTGTTTGTATTGCTGTAATCTCGATTTTATGTCTTAAAAAATGCAACTGAAACATTTTTTTAGTTATCAATACAAACACACTGTCCATAAGTATTGCAACATGCAGAAAAAGCAATTTATATACAAATTGTATCAGGAGTTCCTTGACTACCAAACGATAATTAGTGTCAAATAGGGATTTTTAAACAGATTATGTTTCCCATAATCAAGTGGGTGCGACAAACGTTTAAGTTGATTTCTTTCCTAAGTATGGCGGGTTAAAGGTGCTGGCTAATGATAACTTTCCGATTGTACTCCAGAAGGAATACAGGCAGAGCAGAGGAACGTCAAAATTGGCCGACCGCCGAATAGTCGCTAAAGAACTTTACTAGTTTGTCAGGGTCTACTACGCTAAATGGTTTATGTTAGAAATTCGGCGTGTTGTATGGAACGGAAATGATTACCTTGATACCTTGAATAAAAGATTGGAGCACTTTATACCACCCGTGGACTCGGGAAATTTAAGGAAAGAAGAGGCCACGTGTACCGGGAAACAACGTTTAAATGGCACGTTGACCATTGGTGCTGTTTTGTCATGTAATGTGAACGAGGAATAACACATGAGTTAGTAAACCACGTGAAGGTATCTATTAGAATTGCATTTCAGGGTGTTAGGATTTATGAATATTTCCAACAAACCACTATCTTCCATTGACTTATCTCGTTTCCCCGGTTCAACACAACCATCATGATTTTCTCCCATAAAAATTTAAGGTAGTAAACCTAATGAACCCGTACAATCCATTAAGTGGCGGTTTGAAGCCATATCTTTTGTGCCTGTGTCCGTATTCCTTCTGCCGTGCAAGCGACAAGTTATCGTTTGCTGTTCTTTGTATCCGCCATATTTAGGGAGTGACAACAAATCAAACGTTTTCACTCTCTTGATTTGGGGGAATAACGTCTGTTTGAAAAAAACAACAACTTTGGAATTTAACTACGTATTGAGTCGTCAAGAATACATGGTACAGTTTGAATTATTGGTGATTATGATGTTTCGTTTTCTGGATGTTGCAATACGTATGGCCAGTGTGTGTACTTTAAAATATGCTCACAGAATATGGGATCAAAAGATTGAAAAATACCAAAGGGGAAGCATGTACAAAAGTGTGTGTGTGAAGTTTTGTACAGGGGTCAAAAGGAAAAACAGGTCTAATGGTTTTGAACCTACACCACTTATTCATCTGATCATGAGGACTAGAAAAGGGACGTGATGCATTATCTACGGTCATTAGTTTTGTCAGGAGGATAGGCTAATAACGGTTCAAGTTCATCTGGGTAATTCTTTCAGAGGCCTCGATGTTGAAGAAAGTGTTCAACTTTTTTTTGGTCATATCCAAACAGAAAATACATTATGTGCTGCCTTTCAAAATTCAGTTCATTTTTCAGGGCAGTAACATATCGTGCGTGACAGACCGTGTAATACAGTATATTATATTACTAATCATAATACATGAAGTAATCAATTCTAAACTGTAATAAGATGAGCAGGTGCGGACTATGTATGCTAGGCCCAGTAAGGCAACCCGATAGGGCTTATAGGTTATTACGGCCCTGTATCCCTAAAGTAAAACGCTCAAAATCTACAATAAGAATTACAATAAGGACACAAGTACGGGATATTACCTAGGTAAATATACATACCGCAACCACCACACATCTATCTACTCTAAACATACCTACGAAACAGGATAGGGCATTGGACACAGAAAGACAACTTTTCAAATATGCTTGCTGCGGTAGGTCTTACTATTGCCTTAATGAGGAAGCAGGTTGAAATGACGAGGTAGGATGAAGAAACAAAGATTGGACGTGGAGCTAGAAATGAGATGAAGAAATGTGAGCTGGAGAGAAAATAAGGACTTGGGGAGAATTTAAAAGCAATTGTAGACGGGTTTGATGAAATGTTTTTTCGTTGAGCTTGCAGGTTGTTTTTGTTGCATTGAGAGAAAGTTGGTTAGCCCGAAACCAGTCAGTGATTTTGCGAGTTCATGTTCATGTTGTTAAAAAGTGCATTAATGTTAGAGTTGAGAGAAAAAATGTTTGTGTCTACTGGGCAAATAAGGATTAGTTTAGTGTGTTAGCGATGTTGGGTTTTTGCGATGCATTCATGTAAAGATGAAAAGTAGGGTCCAAGGATTGAGCTTTGTGGGACCCCAACTGTGATGAGGCGTTTGATGATGATGCGATGGGAGTGTACATAGAAGGATGTGGAGCGGTTAGTAAGGTAACTCAGAATCCTCCAGGCTACTCCACGGGACAACCGTATGTAAGTTGTGCAGAAGAAATGTCTGTGATCAATGGGTCGAAACGCCTTTGGAGAGATCCGGACTACCCCATGGGTGTTGAGTTTATTTTTAGTGTAAGGTTGAGGTTAGTTGTGAGTTCAAGGAGTGCGTTGTGTACGTTGAGCGTTTGGCCTAAAGCCGTATTGTTATCGACAAAGAATGTTGTGCTTATGAAGCCCAAGAATGGAGACAGGGACGTGTTGTACATGATTTTTCACGGAGATTTTGAAAAGAGGAAGACAGAAATGGGCCTGTAATTTGACAAGAATGTTTATGTGCATTTGTTTTTGTAACTTGGACTGGACTTTGGCTGATTTGAGGGTGATTGGGAAAGTTCCGGTGAGAAGTAGTGTGGGTAAAGACTGTGCAATCAGAGGCGTATGCTGTTATAGATTGATTTGTTAGGAAATCCAGGATCGATTTTGTCGGGTACTAGGCACTTTACCAGGTTTTCAACATGTGGACGTTGTGCATTTCGTCTACAGTAACTGGATTCAGAAAAATTTGAAGTGAATGTGTTTTGGGAAAGGGTTTCTAGAATGAGTAATGGGAGGTGGATTTGTTAGCCAAGTTTTTGCCAGGGTAGTGAAGTGATAGTTGAATGCGTTAGCTAGTTCAAGGGGTCAGTTATTGCTTATTATTATGAGTGGAAAGGTCAGGGATTTTTTAGTGGATACCTTCCTCCCTAGAATGTTGTTGAGGAATTCAGGTTTTGGTAAGATCATTTATACGTTCTAATGTGTTCTGTGTTGTGTTTTTTTTGGCAAGTACGAATGATTTGATTGTTAATTTGTTTTTGTTATTGTTTAGTTGTTGGTGCTGGTGTTTTGGTTTGTTTTTATTCAAGTTTTATTTTTGGTTTTGTAGAGGCTGTGTTGTGTTTGATTGCACTGGAAATTGTGTTGTCATCCAGGGGTGCTTATGGTTACGATTTTTTAAAGGTCCTTCTTTGTAGGGGAATGATTCGTTATAATGGTTAGTATAAGTTGTAAGAAGTTGCTGTACGCATGTTAGGGCATTGTCGTGAGTATATGTTCCCATGATTCCAGGTTGAGTTTACGGTTAAAGGTGCGAATGTTGTGTTCTCTGTAAGTCCACGTTTAGTGACTTGTGTTTTTGTGGCATGCTTATGCTTGAAAGATGTAAATGAGGAAGATTGGGAAGTGCTGATACTGTAGTGTCAGTGGAAATATCCCTGGTGTGGGATTTGTTGTCAGTGGGTGGTGATAATGTTATCTATGAGCGGGGCTGTGTTATGCGTATTCTTGTACACCCATTTGGGGTTTAGGAGTTTGTTTTGCAAGTGGATTGTTAATAAAGTCATTGAGTGGGTTAGTGGAATAATGAGAAGTTGTTGATATAAAGCACCGACAATATAGACGTCACGGATGGGTTTATTTAGTTCAGAGAGAAGCTGCTCGAAGCTGTTGTTAAAATTGGAGTGTGTGTTATGCAATCTGTAAAGAACCTCCGACAGTTACGTGTTGGGTCTATTGTTGGTGTAATGGTGTATGATGGTGACAGTGATTGATGAAAAGTGAGTCAAATTCTGGTCCTAGTGTTGTGTCAATGATTTTGATATGAGAGTTGTTTTGATTAAAATTTAAAAATTTAAATTTTGCACAACTTTGCAAGCTACAGCCATCTTTAATGCTTGATATATTTATAACAATGTTATATTTTGACCTCAAATTAACGGACATATGGTTTTAAATTACCAAAGTTAATAGTGACAAGTATTATATTTCAGGGACATTGAGACTATATTATGAAGAATAGGAAACTTTGAAATAAGAATCGGAAACCATTCTACAAGATGCTACCTCAGGGATGAGCTGGACATTTATCTTCGCTATTAACATGACAACCATATCAAAGATAGGGCAGCACCACGATACCTTGTAGTTTTCTCTTAGGCGATGGCCAAAATGTTGGTTTTAGATTTCCAGTAGCATAATACCTACGTCTAGATGTCCAGTACAAACCTTTTCTCCCTGCAAATGCATGTTCCCCGCTACTTTATACTTCTAGACTTTGAATAGGCTTTATTTCTTTCATCATTTGAAGTGAAAACACCAAACTGGTTTGTTGAATAATTCGAGGTCAAACCAATTATTTTATTTAATTTCTGGCTATATTAGCACCTGTCTCTCAGCATTTTGAGTGGACAAAAGGCACGGACCACGCACACTAATCAATACGCATACGTTGCTCTAAGGTTAATACAGAGAGATTTCAAGATATGCCAAAACCCGCCCCAATTTATAACAATCTCTTTTGCATAATATTGGCCAGAATCAATATCTAAAACGTAAAGCTCAGGCTTCGATGACTCATAATGTTTACATTTTAGTCGATAAACTCTTTAAATCTCATAGTCTGGCTTTTACGCGAGAAGTTTAAAAAAGCACGGTCATTGCAGTGACATGCGTATATAGACAGCGGCTGGACGATTATGGCATATAGGTGCAAGGTAAGGTAATGAGATTGGGAGATCGAGCAGGAAATTCTTGTGCATATCCTCCCCAAATAGATTCCCACATTCTCTTTTGCCAGACCATGTGTAGGGCGAATAGTTTCCATTTAAGACTTTGTTGAAATGGCTCTAGGACATAAGCAATTAAAGCAATAAATAGCACATTTTTTTGAAGAGCGCCCCTTCAAAATTTTGAGATTTTAAACGGTTTGCATTGTTAATTGGCTAGTAAACTTATACCTGTGAATGGTAAGCTAGAAAATGTATATGTGTGGCAAACAAAGGAATTTTGAAATATCGGGTTCTACGTAATTAATTCAAACGGCTGTTAAACACGCGGGGGGGAAAATAGCCGGGAAAACAGCGACAGGTACGTGTCTAAGCTCATCCATTCATCTTCATTTCATATGGTAGAGTTCATCCCTCAGTACAGAGTATTAGCAGTTGTATATCAGAATGAATTGGCACAAAATAATTGTGCAAAGCGCCAAGTGTGGAAAACCAAAATATATTACAGTGCAAAAGTGAGAGTAAAAAATGCTCAACCAGTTTTTAAGGAAGTGGATCTGGTGAGCCCATGCCGAAAAGCTTCCATTAGTTGTTTTTTTATTGGTTCAGGCAAGTCAAGTTAGAGGTCATTTCTTAAGGTGGCACTATTTCTCATGGACGGACATAAACTTAGCTATGCCGTTAATTATAATCTAGGATCCCAATTCTGATGAAAAAAATCCTTTATTTTATGATAAATAGGCATTTTGAGCATTCTCGTTCGCAGGTGAAGTTTCCTAGACAATTACCAACATAACTGTGCAAAAATATCAAATTTTGAAAATTGGGATGCTCTTCAAAAATGTAATGTTGCCTCAATGATTTGCATTTGATGAGACAATATTTCCAAATTCGTGCAACAATACTAAGTGGAGGGATAAAAATCTGCCTTACATGATATTACTATGCCTTTGCAAACAGGAACTCCAGAAGAAAGAGGCATTGCCCAGTGGTGTAAACTCTCTGAAGGAGAGGAGGAACGTGAAGAGGTTACTAAGGAATTGATGAGCTGTTATAATCTACCATTCATCATGGGATGGATTGAGAGGACCACCTGGCTACAGTATGTTCCTTTCTCTCCTACTTTCTTCGGCTGGAATGCATTGCAAATGCCGTAGACGTATGCGGTAATAAAAACACAAAAGGTAAACGTGTTGCGGTGTGTGTGATTGTGTGTGTGTGTGTCGTACCGTGGTTGTTCTTGTGGTGTGTGTGTGTGGAGGGGGCATTGTAATCACCGATACCGCACCCATAATGTTATTTTGGAGCCCGACAAACCTCATTGGCTTGGTATTTTATTCAATAGTCCGAAAGTTGGAACGAATTTATGGATGAAGGTATATGAAGATGGAGGTTGCTCTTGTTGTTTCTTTCATGTTTTCAATGATCCCTATTTGAATGATTCATACAAAAATTGCCAAAATCAAAATTTCCAATCATACATAGGTAATGACATGGGATAGAAGGTCATCTAGTAAAGAATCGTTTCGTCGGATAAAGTAGGCTTCTGAAACGGCATCGAAACTCTCTCTCTCTTCTCTGTCGAAATATTGCAAATACATATATATCTAGACCACTAAAAAAATTACCCTGGTGGTTTCATTGATCTAGATTATTTCCATTTGCAGAAGCTGACATGGTACTTCGGATGAACCACGGAGCGAGAGATCTTCTACCCACTTCTCCTCCTGTAGTCTCTCTCGCATCTTCTTTCTTACTCTATCGCTCTCCTTTTCTATCACTCTTTTGCGTCTTGATTGCTCGAGTTCCCAATTGGATCAAATTATAAATGTTCCACAATTTGAGCCATTAGCCGGGACCAGAAGTATATATCAAACCTGCTTGGATGATTAGGAAGTCATCAACGTATGTCCTACAAGAACCTCTTCGAGGCAGCCTTCGAGGATTTTGGTTAAATGTCACACAGCATTATTAATGACTCTCGAGTGTAAAATGAGATATAGAAGCCAGAGCCATAGTCCGTGCCCCGCTTATACATGGGAATAGCGCGAAAACTAAAGGTTGGTGAAGATTTAACTCAGTCGATGTGCAGTATTCTTTATCGTTGTAGGTGGACTATGAGCCGCCAGACTATGAACACTTCTACGCGGAATCCATTTGTGTTGGGGACATAATTATTTGTAGATCGTTTCACGACATCATGCAACAATCAATTATGGGCCAGAATCTAGAAGTGAACTTATTAATATTATTACATAGTTTAGATCTCACTTCACCAGCAGTATTTCACGTAATACCATGCATACTTATCGTAAAATTTCAAAATAGTGAGACCTCATTAAAGTTTTAGGGCTGTCCATTCCCGTGAGAGGTAAGGTAATTTTGGCCACAGGTAACTCATAACAATGTATAGAATGGTAGCTTAGTAAATAAATGTTTTAATATAAAATATATAGATTGCACCGATGGGGGCGGCGGCCATCGCCCAGCTGCCAATGTGGTTCTCCATATTCCATCACAGACTGCGGATATTCTCAACGAGTGCCCTACCGTTCGTCCACCTGTGGACACAGATTTCTCCAAACACCGTGGCGTGAGGGGGGGGGGGGGGGGGGGGGGGTGATGCAATGCCTCTATATTAAAAAAGGCTTATAAAAAATGAAAAAAGTTACTAGAGATATGCTTAAATACGAAAGACCAAGGGGGAGGGGGGGGGGAGAGGGACGAGACAAAAATACAGACAGGCACCAAAACTAGGACAAAATGAGGTTGGACAAGAGTATTTAAGAAGAAATGATAAGTCAAGTGAATACAGAAGAGAAGGGGAAATGGAGAGAAAGACAAACATTAAGAAGATAATTTGTCATACGCGTGACAAGAGACTTTAAACTTGCTTTTTACAGGATGATAGGAGGGGGATATACTGGCGTTGAAGGGAAAAAATTGCATACATAGCCGAGGCCTCGAGATGAGAGGATAATGGCGATTAGAGGTATAATGCTCAAGAACAGTGTTGTCGGTGTAATATAAGGGGTTGCTGAGAAAGTAGTGGGCAATGTGAAGAAGTCTCAGAGGGGAAAATAAGATACGGTGGAAGGATCCGGGTGGGGGGGGGGGGGTTGTTACCAGACCCCCCCCCCCAGTGAACTTCGCTCTGGTGTGGCTTAAAATGACTAAAAAACTTTCGAAAAAAAAAAAAGCTTCTAGGGAATCGTTCTCTCATCCTTTCAGTAAAAATGTGACGATAGCCCTTCCACCGTGGTTAGGGTATGCCGCAAAGCGAAGGGTGGGTGGGGGGTGGTTGCCAAAAACCCAAGGATATTTTTTATGGGTTGTATTTGAAAATATTATTGCACGTATGCTCTAAACTCTAGTTTATTGTAAAACTAGCCCAAATGGCCATCATTGTAGAGTGAAAACAACTTGAAAAAGTTCTATGAAAATGATAGTTTAGCGCAAAATTTTATTTTCGGTGGGAAAATGCAAGTTGCCTACTCGCGGGACTTGATGATGACGTCATCTGTGACGCCATCTAGTAATGCGTTACTGATTTGGTATCAATGGAAAGAGGAGCACCACAGCTAGCCATTTAGTATCAACCCACAAATCATAAGCATCAAGGTGCTGATAACAAATTCTCGAGTTCCCCCTCCCCTTGGTAAACCGTGTTACAAAAAAAGGCTTGGTAAGACGATGGTTAGAGTAGAAAAAAACAGATGAAAAGAGGATCAGGTGGGCCGATTGAGAGATAGTACAGGTACGGGAGGTGCGTTTTTTTTTTTGAAGAAGAAAGAAAGAAAGATTCAAGACTAGAGTGTAGGTCAGCAGACAGAATAATGCACCAATGATCCAGGATATGGAAGATGTAGAGAATTGGAAGAGTTTAGAGAATGCTGGGGAAGATAGGACGCACCTTATATATATTATTTACATACACCTAAGGTGTAATAGCAAATTAATTATAGTATAATTTCCGATATAATTTCCAGTCTTGCTCTCCTTGCCTCCTGATTCCATTCTTCATGGTCATGTATATTAATTTATGGGTATATGTAGTCCATGTTTATTATTCCTTACACAAAAAATGGTACTATTATGTTCATCTTATTTTATTTGTTAAACCGAGGGAATTGCGTTACACGCAATGGCGGTTTTGCAGCTGTCCGCGTCCAGTCAAATTTATTTATGTACAGATATTTCATTGTATAGCATTTTAAATGCTATATTATATTGATTCTCGATAATTGTCCAATTTATATGTAAATATTGTTGATGGACAAATAAAAATGATTGATTGATTTTTGATTGACCTACGAATCACTCCAATGTATTGGAAATTGTTAGAGTAAATGGGGGCTGTGTATGGGAATTCCAGGAAATATTAGAGTCAATAGTAGGCCAAGGAATTTTGGTTTTGTGTCAATCTGTAGGATGGAGATTATCATCAATTTGTATTTTAACTGTAATTTTAGGTGATTACTGTGTTTATTTTAAAACATTCATATATTATTCTTGTTCTGGTTTAGAGAAAAGTTATTTAGTTTAAACCAGTTAGTATATTTGTTTAAGTTCAGTGTTAATATTTCTCAAGTTAAGCGGGCTGAGTGGGAAAATAAAATATTCGTGTCATGTGCAAATAAAATAAACGGAATTTTAGAACAGAGGGGTAAATCGTTATGTTAAAGTAGGAAGAAGAGAGGACCAAGTATAGCGCCCTGCGGAACTCCGCATTTAATGCTGACGGGATCAGAGATGGGTTGGGTAGATCCACTCGTGTAATAGCCAGTTCAGGTAGCGTTGCATCCCAACAACCCAGTAGTTCAGTTCAGTTTCATGTTTATTACCACAATATATATGCAAAAGAAAAACATAGTAATTATTGGTGGGTTGACCAAAAGAGAGCAAAGCTCGTACAGGGTTTGGCCACCCAATAAGGAATGGAAAAAAGAGACGAGACAAAGTGCAAAGACATGGACACAGAATATGACATAGCTATAGTGTGCGAAGCAAGACCAGACGAGACCGAGGAGTGAAGACAGACTGATTTTGGCAATTAATAATTATTTAACAATTTGAGATAACCATCAACAAATTAAGGCATGCAATGAAAGCGATATAAATATGTATGCAGTATGCTCATGGACGATCATTACTAAGCAAGACGACTAAAGGGAGATGGCCCGATATAAATGAAAATATAATAATATAGAGAAAACCTATCTATTATTACAAATTCATCTCTTAATGGATTGCATGTTAAGCCCAAAACTTAACAAACAGTCGCACGTTGACAACCAGTTCATCCCGATGTGAGAGCCCAAATCGCGACCCTGCGACCACTGTGCAATTATCAAAAAGGAACAAGAAAAACAGGTGATGGGGCTATGCGATCGGGCCGACGTCCCTTTAAATACAGGTTACAACTCATATTGAGCTAGTAAATGGTGTAAGTATTCACTACAAAAACTTTAACACTTTGGATTCTGATATCCACATCATACCATTCATGTACGAGGACCCTTGTTTTAATAGTGTTTCTGGCCAGAGTAGATGAGATTGTATGGTCTAAATAGCTCCGATGACCTGTTATTATATGATTAAAAAACATTGCTTTTTGAAATAATTATTGCAAATTTTAGGAAGCAAACCACCATTACTAAATTTGCACATAAACAAGGCAACTTGATATTTATGATGTCATATACAGCTAGTGTGTTAATGTTAAGGCGTTTAAAACAACGAAGTGAGATGTGCAGATAATGAGAAGCAGTTAAATAAGCGGACAATTTTTTTCTTTTGTGTTTAAAGCAATATTAAGCACATATTTTGCAGAGCGCCCCCATTTCAAATGTGATATTATTTTGACACAGTTCGTTGGGTAATGGTCTAGGGAAAATACCTGCGAAGGAAAATGCTAAAATATGCGTAGTTATCACCAAATAAGCGATTTTGTTTGAATTGGGATCCCCGATTGGACCTAACGGCAGAGATGGAATGCACGTTTAGTCCGTCCATGATGAAATTAGTGCCACCTCGAGGAAATAACCTCTAACTTGGCTTGCTGAACTATTAGAACAACTAAGGGATGGCGTCGACACGTACATGGCGCATTTCCCGGCTTTCACATTGGAAGGCCGTTCCAGCAAGCCGTTGTATTATTATCGGGGATCCCGTAATTATTCTAGTACAAACTTCCTCGTTTGTGACACATAGCCATTTTCGAACTTAACCATCACAGGTATAGTTACTAGCCAGTTACCAATGCCAATCGTGTAAAAATCTCCAAAGGTTTGGAAAATTGGGGGCGATCTTCAAAAAAATTGTGCTAATATGCTTAAGATGGATTGATGCAAATACATTGTATTGTCGGCCCAAATAATATTGGCAGTATTGAAGGTGGAGGTAATACTAGAGTTGAACATAAAGAGTGAAATAACGTTGAACAAGGAAGTGTATTGTTTCAGCTCGAAAAAGAATGCCAGTATATTGGAAACAATTATTGGTATATCTGTGTGCAAGTCGGATATAGTCGGTGGAAGGCATCGAGTACCATAATCATAAAAGTTTGGATAAAAGAATTTCGTGGGTGATGGTATCAAAGGCCTTGCATGAAATAAAGGAAAAAATACCGATTGTATGTAGTTATCAGATTTATGGTATACCATACACTTGTAGCATCTTGAATTTTGGTCCCCTTGAAGTTGTGTGGGGAAAGTGCCCCCTGTTGGACCATCCACTTCATAACAAAAACGTACTTCATAACAAAAGTGTTACGAATGCGTTAGTCCCTATTGGGACAGAACAAAAAAGGGGGACAACTTCAACGCACTTTATAGGCAAAATTAAAAAGTAATGACATTTTCAAAGATTTTACCCTCTAAAAAAATTACTCCCACGAAATTTTTACGAACTGCGTTAAGTCTTTGACAAACAGAAAAAGGGACAACTTCGACGCACTTTTGTAACAAATCTATTTGTGGGACGAAATCTTAAAGATCTCCAGCAAAGACACTAAAGCTCGCCCCGCAGCAAACTCGCCCAATACCACTCGTCCATAGCAAAATCGCCATATTAATTCGTTCCAGTATTAACTCATCCAATATCAACTCGATCCATACCACTCCTCCAAAACAACTCGCCCCAATATGAACTCACCCAGATAGACTCCACATGTTCCACTCACCCCATAATTAATTCGCCCATCAACAGCCCGATACCAAACGATGCCAAGTATACTTTAAACAACTTAAAAAAAATACTTCAAAATATATTCCAATGCGATACCCTCAAAAACCCACTTTGTAACAAAATTGTTACAAAGGCGTTATTCTTTTTCAGGACATCTTCAACACACTTTGTAATGGAAAATTGATACAAAGTGCGTTTAAGGTGCTGCTGCTCGATATGGCAGTAAAATTGTTATTTTCCCTACAGTAAGTAACACAATGGAGAAGCAATCCATACATCCCTAAGGAAAATGACTAGAAAACTGGCCGATCACCCCAAAAGCGAGGGGGGGGTACTGGTATTGTGTTGTTCGATCTAGGAGTACTAATCTTCCCTGTAAACACAGGCACGGGTCCGCTCTGCGATTTTTGACAAGTGCAAAAAAGGCAGTTAGGGTTTTAAGGGATATGGCCAGTTAGGGGGATAACTTTAACACACTAACAAAATTAACGCACCTTGTAACAATTTGGTTACAACAAGGTGGTTGAAGTTGTCCCTTTTTAAAAAAATAACGCCTTTGAACAATTTTGTTACAAAGTGGGTTGCTGAGGTGTGTTGCGTCATGGGAATGTAAATTAAAAGTCTTGAGTTACACTAACTGGGTAAAGGGTCCTGCTAGGGAGCCATTTTTTTGTCTTTTCGGTTCGCGTATGTTAACGTTGCAATACAATAGTGTATTTTTTTTTGTATTTGTCTATTCTGTTATTAGTTGTTTTGTATTGCCGCAAAATAATCAAATCCATAACGCGTTTTTTCGTTAATTAGCATGGAATTATCCCTGACTGACATATAGAGCAGTACAGCTTTGACGCACTTTGTAACCATTTTGTTACATAGTGGGTTGCTTCAAGTGTGTCTGAAATAATGTAGGGGTTTTGATATGAAGTGGTTTGAAATGGGGCTCTGCTAAAATGGTCGAGTTGGTAATGGGCGATTGGATATAGTGTATGAGTTCTCCCCTACTGCCGTACAGAGCAGCAGGGCATAATGAGCTCAACCGCTTTATAGGAATTTTGTTACAAATGGTTTGCTGAATCATGTTGTCTTGGATGCTATTCAAATTTTAATTTTATCGATTTTTATATATTCTCTATGGTGTTACTTAGTAGGGTGTTGAAGTTATCATCTCATCTTCAGCCATTATCAGTCCACTGCTGGACTAAAGCCTCAGCATGTTCTGCCCGACGATATTTCGGTTCTTTTGCGCTCCCTGCCAGTGCACGGACCCCAATAATTGTCAATGTCATCCATCCCGCCATCTCACGCGTTGCCTGCCTCTACTCCTTCCATCCATAGGCTTCCAAGATGTTAATAGCGAGTCCATCTATTATCTTTCTCTCTCCTGCTGATGTGTCTGCCCACCTCCACTTATTAAGCTTGATGATTTCCAGAATGGTCTTGGACTTGTGTTGTTCCCTTACCCCAACATTGTTTTTTTCTGTCTTTATAGGTAATTCCAAGCATATTTCGTTCCCTGTTGTTGTTGAGCTTCTGCTATTTTCTTCTCCAATCTATTTGTCAGTGCCCAGGTCTCTGCTCCGTACTTTATTGTTGGAAAAATGCATTGATTGAATACCTTCCATCTTCAGACTCATTGGCAATTCTCCTCTCATGATATTACTAGTTTTCCCTACTTTGGCACTCAACCCAATCTATTCTCCCTCCTTTTCTCCTGTTCTTGACTCTTTTCCTTCAGGCTAATCTCTGCCCCAAATAGATGTATTCCTCTACTTCTTTCATTTTGTTCCCATCTACAGTGACAGGTCTTTGGGCTACGAGTGAATTGGTCATAACTTTGGTTTTCTTCATTCATTTCAGTCCGCAACGTCTGCTGGCATCTGCAGTTAAGTCCTTGAGCATATCCTCTAATCACTCAGCCGCTACCAAAACTGATTACCATGTCATCCTGAAACCTCAAATGAGTAAACAGTCTCCATTTATATTTATTCCTCTGCCTTTCCGGTCATGAGGGGCGGAATCCCTCTCCAAACAAGTTGTACTAGTTTGGGTGAAACTGTGTCCCCTGTCGAACGCCTTTCTTGATGTTATCTTCCCACTACTTTTTGTGCAGTGTACCTGTGGTAGTGGCATTAGTGTAAATGTTCCTGTAGAATTTTTCTATGTCTTTCTGATGAATCCCTGTTCTTGTAATGCTTGTAGTACTGACTGTGTCCACTTAAATCAAACGCTTGTTCATAATCATGATTCTAAACAGAGGGGTGGTGTATTCCTGAACTTTTTCTTTGAGTTGGTTTAGAGTATGAATGATCTATGTTGAGTAGCTACTTCTAATCCTGCTTTTCCCTGGGTTGAATGACTATCACAGTATGTTTTCCATCCGGTTTGTTAGGATTTTGGTGAATATTTTGTAGACGTTTGAGAGGAGATGATAGTCTGTAGTTTTTAAGGTCCCTTTTTATCACGCCCACCCTTTTTTTGAACAGGATGATCATGTTAGCTTCTTTCCACTTCTCCTGGAACTTCCCCTGTCTTAGCAGGCTGTATATAACTTTGCCAAACTGCCTTAGCAATAAATCTTTCCCCTGATAATGGTATCAATTAAAGGTTGGTCGGGTCCAGGAGCTTTCTCGTTTCCATGTATTGATGCATGCTGAACCTCCCAGTGTGTGATGTCTGGAATTTCCTCCGACTCTGCGGCTAAATGAGATCAACTGTTTTTATGACTGTGGTAGCGTCTCCATAAAGTCTCAAATCCTATTCGAATCCGGTCCGATCTATGATTCTCCCCATCTTTGTCTAGTAGTGATGTGATCTTCCGCTTTCCACTTCCCGAGCCTCAGATAGTTTACTTCCAACTTCTGTTGTTTTCTATGTCTCCTGGAATTTTTCAGGGGTTGTACTGATTCTGTGTCTTGTCCTGAGCTTCTTTCTTATGGTATTGCATGTTCTCAGTGTATTCCACATTCGGAAATCCAACTCCATCTATCTTCATTATCTCCTATTTCCATAAGGTACTTTGGTATGTCAGAAAGTTTGGGACTCTCGCAATCTTCACTCTTTCCTGTGTTTTTAGAGAACTCTCACGGATAATGTCAAAACATTTGTCATTCCATTCATCAAGGTCGGAACTTTCTTTTCACTTCGAGTCCCTGGAAGCGATTTTGTAGTTCAAGTTGAAATTCCTGCTTTCTGACTGCAAGATTGTCTATATCGGCGTTTGTGTTTTGCTGTCATTAACTTCATTCTTTCAACCTTGTGTTGAAGGTTGAAGTTAGATTTACTGCAATAAAGAGCAGCCGCCGCTTCGAACGCACCTTGTACCAATTCCGTTACTAAGTTGGTTGGAGTTGTCCCATTTAAAATTTGCTAACGCACTTGTAAAAAAAATCCCAAAGTGGGTTGGTGAGGAATATCGTCATGAGGAGATTTTCAATGTATTTTTAACTTGCAATATTGGGCTGAATAACAATGACTTCATAAGGGGTCTCCATGGCCCATTTTGTGCTTCGGCCGCGCTATTAAGCTGCCCATCATATTTTAATTATCTTGTTTGTGTATTTGTCTATCTTAGTGGCGCTTGCATTTAGGCACATTTCAAATCCACCACAAATCCTCGCAAGCGTAATTGTCAGGCGTAAAATACACGGGACCGAAGAGAAAAGAAAAAACAACAAAACAACAAAAAACAAAACAAAAAAAACAAAAACAATGTGGCCCCTAGCAGGGCCCCCTTATGTCAGTTAAGTGTTAAACTCCAGGCAAATATTTTAAACTAAAGATACTTTAAATAATCTCCCATGTGCGATGTCCCTCTCCCAACCCCAATTTGTAACAACATTGTTACAAAGTGCGTTAATTTTTTTTAAAGGGACATCTTTAATCCACTATTGTAACAAAATTTGTCAAAGTGCGTTAAGCTGCTGCTGTTCTATATGCAGTAAGGGATTACCTGAACACACTAACAAAATATGAAAAAAAATTATTTAAAATATTCTTGACATTTTCATATATTTTAAGGTTACATGTTTTGTCTACCTGGAATTAACCATAGGTTTCTACAGTTAATTGCGATATGATGAATATAAAAGTAGTAAATTGCTATAACTTACTTTCGCACTCAAGATTGTTTTGTTGTTTGGTGTTTGTTTGGTTATTTACTTAACTCGTCTATGTAACTAGGGATATGCATTAAATAAATCAAAGAATCACGGAACTTTTTCTAAATACATTTTTTTCCATTTTTGGCACGGGCAACTCTGAGGGGGCCCATAGGCACCATACTACCTGTGTACGAAAAACGAAGCTAATTGCGATTTTTTTCCCTTTTTGTTGGCAAGGCAGCCCGCACTAAAACATAGACAAATACAAAAAAATACATGGGCCCTTAGCTATTCAGGCCCCCTTCTAACAGTTTAATTGTTCACTCAACCCAATTTCGCAACTTAAAAATACTTTAAATATGCTCACACTGATTATGTACCTCAGCAACCCACCACTTTGTAAAACGTAATGTTACAAAGTACGTTATTTTCTTTTCTTTAACATGTTAAAGGGACAGCGTCACCCACTTTGTAACAAAATTGTTACAAGTGCCTTAAAACATAATTAAAAGGGACCGCTTCAACCCACTTTGTAACAAAATTGGTACAAAGTCGCGTTGAGGCTGCTGTTGGTCTATAATGGGCCGTAAGTAATGCTCTACTCGAAAGTATACATAAGAAGTATATACAAAATAAATCTTTAGGCCAATCTTGTCAGATTGCTTAATTCAACCCTACCTACTCGCCTCGCGTAATTCACATCCCCTTTATAAATTAAACGATCATTTAATAAAATATCTTTCCATGACACTAGAACTTCAGCAAAACACTTTGTTAATAAAATTGCCATAAAGTGTTTGATGCTCATACTGTTGCTCTAACGACAAGAAAGGGACTTTAGGGATATAGAGTACAACAACAGCTTAATACACTTTGTATCAAATTTGTGCATAATCGTGGCAGTTGAAGTTATCTTTTTAAACGTTATCGCAGTTTGTAACAATTTTTTTTACAACTTTTAGTTGTTAAAGTTTATCGTTACTGGACGATTATTTTTTTATAAGTGGGCTGAAATATTGTGGGCGATTTGATATGGTTGAAATTGATTGATCTAATAATTGGACAAATTGATCATGTAATTCGGCTACCGTGTTTTTGTCATGAACAGTTGTCATTCCTTCTCTCTGTAATCGATCATCATCAAAAAACAGTTTAACGTTATACAACTCTAGACTAAACTCGCTTTGTAAACTATAATTGTTACATAGTGTGATTTCTGAAGTATCGTCATGAATAGTCTTTAAAAGTATTTGTAAGTGTTAAGAAGTGGTAGTGCCCGAGTTGATTGAGTTGAATTGAGTTGAAGCTTGTCTGACAAACATGTTCCTAAATCAATAACATTATTAAACTCAACCAGTTACACAGTGTGTTGTCTTGTACTAAATACCCATAGAACAGCAGGTAGTTAGCTTACATACTTTGCTAACAATTTCGTAACAAAGTGAGTTGCTGATGTTGTATCGTCTTCGAAGAGATTTGATATAGTCCAGGCACAGATTCAGTGATAACTAATATCAACCTAGTTTTATTAGGATGGTATAATTTTCACTGTCAACGAGTTTCTAGACCTAGTTTTTGTGCTGTATCTGAATCCGATGAATGCCAGACGAGGGTCGAAACCTTGAGCAGTTTTGGTAGAAACGTCAAAACATCAAATGGCCACCAAACACAAAATATTCATCTCTTGTTCATCCCATGGCGACTCACACGTTTGTAATTAATTTTCAGCCTGTGTCTCGTTTTAAAAAGGGTGGGAGACAATGGATGGGGGACATTCATTATGACGGCAATTAACATATATTCTGTAACCACCACGGCAACCAATGAATTCATTGGCCGTCAATACATAACGTTTTTGATCTGAACTTTCTGCTTTGACTGTAAGTTGGTAATTTGGTATCTTTCTATCCTGGTGTTTTGTCATCAAGAAATTAATAAAACCATAAGAAATATTTTTTTTTAAAAGGAGAATAAATATTCCTTCATTATAAGGATCCAAGAGGCTTCAGATCTCTAATATAGCTAACATTGATAGCTGTGTCGAACCTAACTCTGCAAATTCTGTGTGTAAATCCCTGTAAGAGTCAATCAGATCAATGTACACATCATTAGGTAATCAGAGGAATCGGTACAATGGTAAGATGCCCCCCACCTGTTATCCATATGCTGGAAAATGGGACTTACTCAATGCAGTGGAGCGAAAAATCCGATTCACCAATAGTCTAGAATATATTGTTTCTTTGCTTTTTGCAGGTTTTGTGGCTCCATTTGCATCCATATTGGGATATATGATGAATAACGACCAAAGACCCTTAAGAATAAGCCTTACTGGGATTTTTGGAAGGAATAATATATCTAAAAACCACAAAATATAATGTCTTTATCTGTGCCTATAGCGTGAATGAATTACTGACCTTTATAACTGATTGACATTGCACCCATTTGAAAACGCCTAGCTAGGACTCCATCTTGCAGATATCAATTCACTGATTATGTTATGATATTTTAAATTTCTCTGATGAGTCATAGTGATAGACACAACATGGCAGTCTTGGATATATGTAGTAATGAATTTTGCCATTTTGGACCCATCTCTTGAAATGGTTTAATTGATTTGATTGATTATCAAATTGTTGAAAAAGCTATTCGACTGGTTTCTAAATTAAATATATTGAATTGCTAGCATTGATATCTATCCAATTACCATTCTACGCTCAAAAGTAGATAAATATCCGATGCTTTGTTGTATTGGTTGGTCGGCCATAATAAATCTATTAATTAGGCGGTTAACGAATTTTACTTTAATTTGTCACAATGGTTGTTTTGACTGGACATAGGCCAAAAATATCACTTTTGAGTAATTAACATTAATGAGTTTACTAGTGTTTTGGTGGTCATTTTGAATGTTTCGTTTCTTATTGAAAATGCTCAAGGTTTTTCGTGTGGCATCCATCGGAATATCGATTCAGCCATGTAAAACGGGTCTAGAAACCGAGAAAAACATTATATATTATTTTCTAACAAGGTCACATGTCTGTTCAGCCTGGACTAATATATTTCAAATTACTAAGAGGTAGGGCCTTCCTTCCTTCTTTCCCTGCTCCTGCTTTTCCGCCCCTGCTCTTCCTTTTCGCTCCTCTTTTTGGCCGCCCTTCGTTGGCTGGCCGGTTAAAATGAGAGTTATTAATAAGGTCGAATTGTAAGAAGGCGATTCGATATGGGTGCCGTGTTAATAACTGGGGCGAGTTGGTATTGGCCGAGTGAAATAGGAGTTAAAATGGCTATTTATCTTGGCGAGTTAAATAATAGAAGGGAGGGAGTGAGCGAGTGAAGTGCGCATGGAACGATTTGATACGAGGTGATACGAGGTAATGGGCGAGGTAATACTTGGCATAGTTGGTATCGGGCCTAATATATATTGGAAGAGTTTGCATCCTCGGCAAATTAATAAGGGGCGAGCTGTTATGGAGTGCGCAGTTTTTGATATGGACAAGTCAAAATGGGGCTAGGTCAATAAACTGGGACGAATTAAAATACTGGGGGCGTCATTTGCTAATGTACGAGTATGAACATTGTTATTTGGGCTATTTGTTATGGGTCGAGGTTAGGTTCTCTTTTCATGTAGAGCTTCGAATCGAAATTTCTTTCATCAATTTTATTTGTTTCAAAGTGGGCATCGAAGTTTGTCCTCTTTTGTTTGTCACCAGGAGAGCTTAACGCAGTTCGTACATTTACTATGGGAGTAATATTCTGTAATGGAAGATTTTGCAATTTTCAATACTTGTAAATGTTTATAAGTAGTTCGAAGTTGTGTCCCCTTTTTTGTTCTGGCACAAGAGCCATTAAAACGCGTTCATACAATTTTGTTACAAAGTGCGTTTTTGTTATGAAGATGGCGTGCCAACACCCCTCCCTCCTACCACGAAAATACTCAAAAAGGTCCCAATAAACCCAACATCTATTAAATCAATATAATTTATAAATTTTAAAGAACTTTTAAACTCAATCGAAACATTATAAGACATGACCTTTGCTGAAAAAAAAACATTTGACCTTTTTAGCCTATTTGCTGTATAATCCCATAACGATGCATTTTACAGACAGGTCAACATAGACTTGTTTTTACTCCGTGTTAACCACACGAAAAATTACGAGCTATAGCTAAAGCTTCTATTTGGACCATATTTAAAATTTACCCCCCTGTAGAACTTTACATTACCATTAATAGAAACTTACCTTACCCCTCAAAACCCCCTTTTACCTACCCCCGCAGTTCTAGAAGATACCGCTTAACCCTACCACCCCCCCCCTCCTGTGGAAATTGCCGACAATTTTTCCAGAGGACGTGTGTTCTAAAACCTATCTAAAATGTGTCTTTGAGTCAAATCTCGTCAAACCGTACTCACTTGCCAAAGATTATTGTAGGAATTGAGGATTTTGACTTAACTAAGAGTAATGTTTGTACCGTGGATACAATATGTTTTGATATGGCATCAAAGGCATAGTGCTCACGCATGACCACTGGATTGACACCCCATATAATATCAACCCTCGAAATATCTGGATCCCACTGAATTTGAAATCTTTGATAATAATAGAAACAACCTTATTAATTTGAAATTGTAATGATACATTTGACAAATAAATACGGCGAATAATGTATGATATTACGCATTATTTATTTGTAAAAAAACATGTGCAATTCTCCTGAGGGGACGTGGGGGGGAGACCGGGAAGCGGGTCGGGAAGGGGAAAGGGGGTAAGGGGTTGTGGGATGTAAAGGGATGTGGGGAGATCGGGGGGGGCTGGACGGGGGGGGGGAGAGGAGAGGAAGGGGGAGGCAGGGTGAGAAGGGGAATGTGGCAAGGGGGCGGGCGGGGGGTGGGCACGGCGGAGAGTGTAGAGCTGGGGGAAGGGGGGGGTTCGATGGGTGTTTTGGGATTAATGCAGGTGGAGGTGGGAGGGGGGGAATAGGGTTCGGTCGGTGGGCGTGTACGGTGATAGGGCGAGATGAGTGCGCGGGCGGGTGCGGTGAGGCGGGGGGTGTGGCGGGGCGTGGGGGGGGGGCGGCTCGTAGGGCCGGTCGGGGGGGGGTGCCATGGGAGAGGGTGGAAAGCAAGGCGGTGCGTGGAGCAACGGGGGACGGGCTGGGGAGCCACTGATGGGAGTGTCCCGAGGGTGAAGCAGTTTTGAACTGGCCCTCTTGTCCCCCTGAGTGGGTAGAGCAGAGGTTGGGTTCTGTTCGTTTTTTCTGATAGTCATGCCCTGTTTCTTTGCGTGTGTTATGTATTCCAAGGGGGGTGAGTGTTTGGGCCCTATAGACTTTTTGCTCAACTCCTCCATATAACTGTTTTGTTTGTTTTTCCATACTGTGGATAATGGGAAATAAGCTTTGATGAACATATTGATCTAATATTGATCATCACCAGCATCTCTTATAGACGACTCGTACCAAAAACAAACAAGTTTCCATTAGGCCATCCACATTGTTGAATTTTGGAGCCATTAAAAGTAATATTCTTGTTGGAAATTGTTTAAATGGGGAGCCCAGCCCAGGAGTGGGAGTCCTTCAGTAGTTGTTACTTTATTCCAACGGATGGTTTTGATTCAAAATTTTCAAACAAAATTTGCCCTTAATTTTTTTTCATTGCATCGTTTAAAAATTAATCCCACTCCTATGGGCAAAATTTCTCTCTACGCACAATTTCACAAAAGATACAGCATTTAATTTTTTATAAAATTGTAAAATATTCACTTTTGCCAAGCACAGAAAACAAGTTGTAATTATATGCCTGCAAACTATCTGGTGGAAAATTGATCTTCATTTACTTACCTAACCCACTTCCCACTTTGAGTCACCAAACAATATCAATTTTTAGTAACTGCCTAACCCCATTAGTGATTGTAAATGCTTTAATCTCGTTTGTGCTTTACAAGTAAAAAGCTAATGAATTAGTACTTCTTTTCACTAGAAAATTATTTCACACATCAAAATACAGCCAACATGTGGATTATTTGCCTTGTTAAAGTGACAGGGAGGAAATTTTTTTTGAGTGAAGACATTTCTCTCAAATTGCACTGGGATCGGTCGCAGACCACCTACCGAGAATGTTTCGAAGGTTTATTGAACAAAGTATAAATAAAACCGCGACCCTTGTTTTGAACTTGCTTGCTACCGTAATCTCCCCATAGAAAACCATGCATTGAATTTCTGTGTGCATGACAGAAAATATTAATCAGATCTTTTTTTACAATAAAGACGGCGTATTCGGCTTTTTCACTTCCAGGTGTGATCTATTACATTGTAAGCCTTCCAAATTTGTAAAAAACTGGGGTTCGAAAAAATTGGGTGCATGGGTTGTTCTTCCTTGCACTCTCCCTCATGTCTCTTTATTGCATGTCTTTAGATAAAATGTTGAGTCCATTTGTAGCACATGTTTGTCCACTTGCAGTGATAATATTTTTTAATTGGCATTCCTACTAGCTGAAAGTTTTTTTCTATTTGTTTTAAATTTATTTAAATATGTATTAACCTCCATACAATTTGCTGGCAAGCCTTAATCAATAGTTCTTGATGAAAAACTGAAAAAAAATTTCTGGTGGATAATGTACAAAGGCATAAGTGGATGATTATGAAAAGAAACAGGTCCAAGGCAGTCATTGACAAACCTGCATTTGCCTTTGTACATTTTTTTCCCCAAGATTTTTTTTCAGTAATTAGTAGTAGTAAATCCCATTGTTAAATCGGGTTTCGTCCCCACTAACAGGGGGTGGCTGGATTTATCTCGCACTCGCTGCAATCGCCCTTACCCCTTCCCTCCACTTTGCCTGATTCAGTGCATCTCCATCCTCAACCAACCCCTCCTACTCGCCTCTACTCTTCTTCCATGTCTAGATTGTGGAAATACCATTTAGGACTCGTCACTTTAAAAACCTTTTGTAATCCTAGCACCTTATTTTTGGTGTATTACGCATTGCGGTCGTACCGGGCGGAGCAGAAACTTTGGTGTATTACATAGTACAGGAACGTCCCAATACTTTTTGCTCTTTCTCCCGGCCCTGGCGCCCCCCCCTCACTTCCAGAAACACCCTTACGAAATTTACAATAACTCTGCATGGCGCCCCTCACCAGAAAAAGTTTATAATAAAACTGATCCCCGCTTCTTAGAGCATCTTTGGAGAAGTCTATTGAAATGGTGCTCCTCTTAAATGCAACGGCAGGACTGAAGTCGACGTTCAACACACAAATGTTCTAGTGACGCCCCCACACACTGGTTGTCCAGTGAACATGGAAGGATAAACTTACTCCCGAAAAGAATAAGAAGGGTCTGAAGAGGGGGGAACGTTTGACGGGGGGGAACAAGGGTCCACAGGACCAGGGGGAAAAAAGATCGTGAAGTTAGGTTCCGGAGAGTGGGGAGAAAGGGAGTGGTGAATGGGAAGTCTGAGGGGTGCGTGTTGGGGGAGTAGGAGGTGCCTTGACAACAAAAATTCTGACGTCTATAGCAATAACACCCTGTCAATACTGATGCCGCCGCTTGAAAGAAACATTACTGAATTAAGTATTTGCCATGGCACCTCTATACTGGCACTACTAGTCATCCAAGTTAATAATTGATGCTCGCCCCTTTGAAGAGCAAAAGAGCACTTGATAAGAACGCAAAAGCAACAGTCGGTGAAATGCTACACTTATGTTACACTAGGCCAACCTATGAAACAAATTGCACATGTGATACACCTATGAATTGTGAACTGATGCCGGCCCAACTAGCAGTGGCGTGCCCTCTCGTCCACAAAATCATGGCTACGCCACTGGCACACTAGAAGCAATTTCTAGTGAAAGATGGCTCCTTTTAAATGCAAAGACATGGCCGAATTCGTTCAACACACAAATGTTCTAGTGACGCCCTCATATACTGGTCCTCCAGTGAAGGAATAAACTGGACACGCCCTGAAAACAAAAATGCTGACGTCTAATAGGCAATTGCATCCTGTCAAAACTGATGCCGTCCCTTGAAAGAAACATTATGAATAATTACTGCAATGGCACCCCTATACTTCAATACTATTCATCCAATGTCAAGGAATAAAGTGATGCCGCCCCTTTGACGCGCAAAAGAGCAGATTGAATAAGAACGAAAAAGCAAAACACGCCCTGCTGAAAGGCCCACTTCTGTTTGTTACACTATGCCACCATATGGAAAACAAAATTGTACGGTGATACAAACTATGAAGTGATGAAACTGATGCAGCGCCAACTAGAACAAATTTGCATACGTCGATGATGACCCTAAGTTCTCTTGTGGTTATTCAATGAATTATTAAACTGATCGCGCCCTTTAGAAGAAAATTTTGTAGGAGGTCTACAAGAAGCGGCGCCCATATTCTGGTTATCCAATAAAGTACATAATTAATGACGCCTCTTAAGAATTTTGCAGAAGTCTAATATAACCGCTGGCTAGTAATATGTAAAGAACGAAGGGTCTATGGCCGGTCCAAAAACTGCTGCCGTTCCCTTGAAACTGATTTAAAAAAATGCAAAAAAGTCTAACAGCGCAATGGTTAGCCCTTAAACTGGTGGATCAATAAAGTTAATGAAGGGACGTCGCGTTCGCTCACAACAAGCAAATTTGCAGAAGTCTATTAAACAAGTGCGCGACCTTGTTCTGGTGGTCCAGCCAAAGTAATGAATTAATGCCTCCCGTTAGGCTTCAAGTTCAAGTTCAAGTTCAATTTTATTTAGCAAAGATACAAAAAAAAAAAAAAATCATAATGAAACAATATATATAACATGTGCTAGGACTATTGCCGATAGACAAACCCCGAAGGGCTTATTACGTCGGTAGCCCTTTTTAACGAAATTATAATTAATATGTACAAGAAAAGTTTGATCAATCATATGTAAAAGTACTATATATTGAATCGAATAGGGCGAAAGTTTCACTACATCCCCCGCCCCCGCCACGCATCACGAACTATTAAATTATCAATAGAAAAGTGCACGTAATATGGGGCGGGGGCGAAGGGTTATTATAAATGCAACCATGCCCGAATAGAAAATGTAACAATATAATTAGAGAACATAGTTGAGGGCGATGAACATAACGCAAATAATACAGTGTGATATGGTGAGATATAAGTAGTGAATGATGTAACCAAAAAAACAAACAACTTTACAGAATTTTCTAAATGTTTTAAAGAAAATGGGGGGTCTTGGGTGAAATTTAGCAAAATGTTCTAAAAAATAGGGGTCTCTGGGTTGAAAAAAATTTTCAAAATAATCCCAAAAATAAGGGTGTTTTTTGAAGTGGGCGATAGTGGTGACATTTTCCAACAAAATAATGGTCACTGGGCACGAACACACTTTTTCCGGACACTCAAAACAATATTTAGGAAGGAGTCTAGGTTTTACCGCAGGGCACCGCTTCTCCATTGCGATACACACGCAAAGAATCCTCAAACCACCAACAAAGCGAGCCACGGACCGGATAATTACGACGTCACACCATTGCATGGATGCTTGTCGGTGTGTAATACTATTCCCAACCAATTACTTGCACGGGTGTGCATGTAACAATCAGGGGTAAGAACAATGGCGATGGGACACGGGTTTCGATTAGCTCGTTGTGAATGTGAATGAGAAATAGGGAACATCGAAACTAGCAAAACGGTATTTAAGGGAAAGATGTCATGGAATGGGAAATGTTTTGAAGAACGGTGGTTTGCCTTGTGCATATTGGTAGTTTGTGCTTGGTTGACAACGAGATGTGCTGATGAAATTGGGGGTCTTAACAGCATTACATACGCGTCACCTCCAAAAATGGGAGTGCCCCCCCCCCCGGAAATGATACCCTCGCATCGTCATTCTCTGACATTATTAACAAGGCTGATGTTGTGCTTTTTGCAGATGGGGCTCTATAAGCGAAAGCACCCTATATACCTGTCGTGCAATAAGGAAGTTACCAGTTGCTAATTTCAAAAGGTTCTATCAAATTTTGCATTGGAGAAATTATGTTTTAGAAAAAAACAAAAATTCTAGGGGTTACCATCCCGCACAAGCAATGACTTATGGTTGAGAAGATGGTTTGGAAAATGGACATTGCAAGGGATCTGTGCTCGCGCGGGAGAGGGACACCTCTTCCTACACACCCACCTCAGCGCAACTCATAAATGAATTGCAATGGAACACACACTCTATATAATTAGTCAAACCAAAAACGAAACCATGAACTATATCTTACTATGTTTAAGCTCTTAATATTATTGTGTATAAGGCATTATAAAGTGAACCACTTAAAAAATTTCACCAATGTTCTATCAATTTTGTATGAGCAATTGGGTTTTGGAAAGCAAAACATTTCTAGGGTTCCGAGCTCTCGCCGGGAGAGGAAAAACTCCCGCACACCCCACCGTGCCGATTGATACAGTATATATATATGAACTTTCCATGCTCGATTGACTTAACATTAACTATTTTAACTTTGAGGCCTTGATCTTATATATTTGCTAATTTCAAATATGTTCCATCAAAACCTCCACAAGAAAATGTGAATCATGGAAAAATGAACATTCAAGGATTCTGCGCTTCGCCCTGAAGTGGCCCCCTACCCATCACCCCTCCCTCTCATATATAGAGGTAACTGATATTTTCAGGCGAATGATAATCAACTGCGGCTGCTAACATCTGTTGTTTTTTTTATTCACTGTCTTTTACTTCACTGTGTGTCTTTTTTTATCTCACTGTATTTTAATCCTGCCCGTAAGAGGACACGGTTGATGCCAGTATGGCACCACATGCTCTTATCAGGGGCAGGCATCCCCAGATGTAAGTAAGATGGCATCTCAGTGTCCAGCCTAAACGTGGAAGGTCTCACTCGGGTTAAAGATAAAACATAATCGAACACCTCGCACATACAGCATAAGTCATTGCGATTCTTCTCCAAGAGACATACGATACTGACAGTTCCATTCTGAACATCTGCGGGTACACCCTAGCTGCAACACACCGAGAGCTCTACCCACGGATTGCCACATTTTGCTTTAAGACAGCCAATGGTAACAAATTGCAACCTCACCTGCAGATCACATTGGATGGGCAACGACCCAAATTGCAGGGTGATGTTATGTCACCAATGTCTACAAAGCCACCCTAACCATCGGATTCAAAGCAGACTCTCTACCAACGTATGGTGCACCTTGCTGGCGACTTAATAGTATCCACACCGGGGGGTTACAGGAAAACCAAACCTGATGGAGCTACCCTAGAGGACTGGGCCTCAAAATCCGGTGTACACTTGCACGACCCCAGCAACCAGACACTTCAACTCTGGAAGGTGGAATACGTCTACAAACATGAACTTGCTTTTGCAAACATGGACCCCATCTCCATTCACCGTACTGTTCTCGACCGCTTTCGAAGTCCAACACAGGGACCAGCAATGATCGCTAAGGAGGAGCCTTGTAAGGCCTGATACAAAACCAGTGAAATGGGAACGTCCGCAAAGCAGACTGGGCCAGTTCAAGAACTGATGGGATTCAGAAGTGCCAAACCTCACGACACCAACCTCCTCCAACATGGACAATTCTTACACAGCACTGTGTCAACTCTTTATTAATATAGCAAAGAAGCATCCCACGTGGCTGCCGTCGCGGTTATATCCCATCCGGGGATTAGGAATGTGATACTCTTTACAAGTTTCTGAATCTGAACCCGGGGAAGAAGCTTCATCCATAGGCTTCAGATGACAATCTGCTTGGACAGGAACGCCGTGAGCGCTGGGAGGAGGACGGTCAAGGAATCGACTTCACCCACACCAGCAGGAAGGTCTGGATGACTATAAACCGCCTCACCGGAAGAATTCCAAACATCGGATGTCCAGGACTGCCAACTCAATTGTTGGGCAAAAACTCTCCTCGCAAAAGGTCGTTTCAAGAACATTGATAAAGGATCACTACTCGCTTCTGTCAAAAAAGAGATCACCAAACTGTAAAGCCCCCGGTGTGTGGACGGGTCACTTTCAATATCCTTCTCACTAGAGGAGCTTACCTCTGCTATCAGCCAAAGCAAGAGTGGAAAGGCCCAGGGCCTGATAAACATCCAGCAGAGTCTGATGCAAATGTGGCCCCACGGCGGTCTAGATTGGCTCCAAGGGTTCTACACATGTTGCCTCTCCAACCAGTCCTTACCCAGATCTGGAGGAGAGCTACTATCATCGCACTCCCCAACCAAAACAAGCTGTAGACAACCCTAAGAACATCGCCCAATATCACACTGTTGTGTATCTTTCAAACTCCTGAGGAGGGATGATCCTGGTCCTACTGCAGCACGTCGTTCGAAGCCCCATCTGACTGACGGACAAGCAGGATTTCGGCGTGCCGAGGCACTGCCCACCCAGATTGTACAACTCACAAACGATATTGAGGAAAGCTTTGAAAAGCGCGCGTAGGCAGGCGTATCTTGGTGGACGGTACTGCAGCATCGACACCGTGTGGCCACAGGGGCCTGACATTCAAGTTCTCAGGCCATCCCGGATCGGACAACTTGTACAATCATATTGGAACCATGCTTGCAAACCGTTAGTTTTTGCTCAAGACCAGTGATGGGAAGAGTAGACGTCTGAGCGTCGTCTGAGAACGGGGTATGGGTGGGGTAGTACAGGGGATCTGGGCTTGCTTCCATGCTGTTCAAACTTGGATATCAGCGATTGACCCAAACAAACATTAGCAACTAGACAATATGGCTACGCCGCCGATCTTGCCCTCCTCCCCTCGGACAGCAAAGTGACAGAAGTAGAAAGCACACTTACTTCAGACAGGCCAGACTTGCAGCATATCTCAAGAACTGGAGACTGAAGCTGAACGAAGCCAAGACCACCGCGACTGCCTTCCACCTCAACACCAAAGAGGCTCATCGCCAAATTCAAAATCAACTCAATGGAGCGCCTCTGCCATTACAATCTACACCAAACCTACTTGGGAGTGAAGCTGAACGGCAGCTTACCGGCAGCTTCTCGAGTCCGTATGCGCTAAGTAATCTGCGAGGAATAACCTCCCTGTGCCGACTTGCGGATCTTCATGGGGGTTGCCAGTCCAACGACCCCTAAGCCACCACCGCATTGGCTCTGGTCGACAGCCACATGTGAAATATTGCCACCCCAGCATGGTGCAACAATTCTCACACAAAGAAGCTGGCCAGTGTTACTCAACGAGACCTGAGAACATCACTGGCTGCCTCCGTCCTTCCTACAGGCCCTACAAAATCCCCAGGACCATGGACCGCAGGTCCAGAAAAAAAAATTGACAACTGCAGAAAATTTCAAAAGGAAAAATAAACAAAAAACACCCCTAAATTTATACAAAAAGTTCAAATACAGCTCAGTTGCACCAGACTGTGTCAAAATACTGGGCCAGCTGTAAGGACTTTGTGCTAAATGTGCTTGTGATGGCACTTTCATGCACAATTTGACAGAAAATTTTGCCACAACTTCTTTTGAAGGGTCCCAGGCAGACAGAAATTTTTTTGTAGCCTGACGTTCTCCATCTGAATCCTACCAGTGATTTCGGGGGGGCATTGCAACTGCAGTACTTCGAGAGAACACCACAGCACAAAACTAGTGAATAAGGCCCTGCTGGAAAACAAAGCACCTGCGGCATAACACTTTCAAAGAATCACGCCAACTCGGTAGGACAGAGACTCCGCTCTCGCCGACCTTTCTGAAGACACGCTGCCTAAAACTCTCAGTTCCCATTCAACATCTTAAAGACCACATGGAATACTGCCTGGATAGATAATCAAGACCAGATTCAACTATCTATTACACCTAAAGACAGAACTACCACCTGGCAAGAATCTCCCACCGCAAGGAATGGGTCCACCTTAACCGGATTCGCACAGACGTCGGTCGTTTCAATAGAATATGCCACCGATGGGTGTTCCGGCCATCGCCAGCCTGCCTGCCAATGTGGTTCTCCATCACAGAGCGAATCACATTCTCAATGAGTTTGCACTAGCTTTCGTCCAACGGTGGACACAGATTTCTCAAACCCCAAAAAATCAACAGTGAGTTGGCTCCAACGCTTACAATATGTTTAGCTGCTGCCTCGTACTCAAGAAGGAGATACATAGGACTCTCAAGATCAATTGACTTTGTTTTGGTTCCAATAAAACACTTACAATTAACTCAATTTACTTTTTAAGACCGTTGATCTAAAATGACTATATTTCATTATAAAGTGAACCTTTGCTAATTTCGAATGTCGTCCTGGCCTTTCATCACGGGTTGCGCTTTATTTTGTTATTTCATAACGTCTCTGTGACGATGTGGTAGAGCGCCCCCTCATGGGAGCCTATTGCGCTATCGCCTCTTCCGCATTTATTTTGTGTTTGTTGTTTTTATTTATTTTCGGGATAAAACTTCCGACACTTTCCTGGGACTCTGATTGGGCAATGCATATTAAGGCGCCGTATGGATACATTGCGCTCAAACAATGCGAAACTACCTCTGCTGCATTGTTTTTAAATGTTTACTTTCGGGCATTTATCTTGTTGTTAAAGAAAGGGTTTCATTGAAGTTTAATCTTGGCACGATCATCAATTATGAGCTACAATCCCCCATATGAGGACTAAATAATACTTTGATTGACACAATAATGCTGCACATAACTCTCCTATTTGCTCAAGAGCCTCCTCGCGCTCGGCCGAAGGCTTCGCCTTAGACACGCTCCTCTGGCAAATTCACTGGTTCTAGTCGTCTTTGCCAAAAACTGTTTCCCTCAAATTTTCACGAGAAAAAGTACTTTGGAAAATTAACATTTTTCCGCGAAAGGGAGCCACCTCTCCGCATGTAACCCCTGTCGCTTCATATTTGAACTCTACAGGTCAATAATGACATTATTTTATTCGTCAAATAAACCTTCATTAACTTCCAATTTTTACTTTTTTAAGACCGTTGATCTATACTATATTCATTATAAAGTGATCCTTTTTAATTTCCAAATTGTTCCATCAATTTTTTCACGTGAATACCAGTGCTTTGGAAAAAAATATTGCAAGGTGGTGCCGCGCTTCGCTCGGAGGGGTACAGCCCTCCCACACCCCCTTAACATTAAGAAATTAGCATTTTTTTAAATCTTATGGTGTAGGAACAAGTATTTTTTTACACATATGGAAGTTCCAGTCCTGTGAACCACGCGATTTTAAAATATGTTCAAAATCATGTGATTAAAGTTTACCTAAATAATTAATAAGAATTGTCGCCCCCGGAAGGGAAATAGGTAGGCGCCCCACTTCAGCGGTAACGTCCCAAAGTAAAATGCTTCCGAACCCGATGGTTTTCATGTGAAGAGCAGAACGTATTTCGTAAGCCCATAAGTAACTGTGTAAAATTAATATGGTCGACCAATTGGGGTACATTTTAGCTCATTACTTCCAAACCAAACATCCTTTCCTTTGGCCCTAAGATTTTCACGGGTAATGAGAAAAATGTAGTTTTCTTCTGATACAATAATGTTGACCACTTCCCGGTAAAAATCCTTGGCCTTCTGCCATCTGGGGACGAGCTAATCATAGGGATTCGGAAAAAAAAAAATAAGCCCATGGACCTTAACAATGTCTACTGCACTCACCTCCAATCAGTTTCAAGCAGGGTATGCAACCAAAATGATGTATATATCATTAATCCATCACATTATCAATATCCTTCTTCCATAATCCCAGTTTTAAGACTGTATTGTTTTTCAGTGATTTATTCTGCTTCTTTACACTTTACTTTTTGAAGGGTTTGGGGCTGGTCAGATTTGGACAATCAAATTTTTCATCAGAATTTCATACTTAGTTGCCACATTTGACAACCTTTTATATGATACTTCTAGACATAGTAGAGTGGTCCTCAAGAATAAAATCAGGTTAATTTAATGGATTAGCATATTCATCTATGATAATGACCAATGTTAAAATCAATGTCAAATGTGTAGTCACAATTATTTGGACTAGTCTGACCCCAACATATCACTCAATTATATTTTGTGATTAATTTTTCACTTACTGTCTCCTTCTCTATGTAATAGCAGGAACGAATCCGACATGACCAAGTCCATCAGCAACTTTCCACCAGTGAGAATCAGAGCTAGCATCAGAACAGTGATTTATCTCCCTCAAAAACGAAAAAAAAAAAAAAAACTCATCCCGCCGGCACCTGCATTGAAATGAAGAGAATGCGCGATACATGTCGATATCCACGTCTACAAATGGATTTACCAAGGGAGTAAGAGAAAAGGTTTTCAAGAGATAGGAACTAGTTTTTATTCTTTAATCCAGTGGTTAAGTGTAGATGCACGAAATAATTACAAACATACTACGCCCATTTTCCCTTCCCTGGCGCTGCCATATTTTTTGTGTTGCCATTGATTTTTCTAATAGGCAGCAGGCGGGGGGGGGGGGGGTAGACAATATGCTATTCCTCACAGTCAACCGGAGTGGGGTAGGACAGCCATCCTAACAGTAACATGAGCGTTCATGTTACCAAAAAAATTCTGTTGTTTGTTCCGTGCCGTGTTATGACGTCTCGTAGGACGCTAAGGTCAGAAATACCTTTCAAACACAAATAAATGAGCCTGTGCACAAGTGATCTAATTTATATAATAACAGTTTTAATGACTTTACTTGATTTGGTTCAGAATTTGGTATTCCAAAACAAATCTTACATATAATTACACAATTAAGATTTTATACTTTAGAAGAGTTCTAGTACTCCTATTTTTGAAGGCGTGCAGTTCAACGATGATAGGTCCTCACGCGAAGACTCCAAATGACAGTATGCAAAGTTCAACATAAGTTACTCTTCAGTAGTAATTCCATGGGAATCTTCTCAGTCCTGATAACTTTTGTCCAGCACTTTCAAGCCACAAGGTTAAATTAAGTCCCTCGACGACATAATCCACAGTAAATCAGTCCAAATAATCACCACGATTTCATCTGTCCACAATTTGGAATCCTATTTGATTCCCAGCACTTTCCGCTTCAAGAACGACAGTAGAATAATTACAGCACTCGCTCCATGGAATTAATCTATAAATCTGGCACGAGGGGGAGCACAAATCTACCATTATTGTAGATAAAAGCTAGCTATCCATACTGTATAGCGTATTACAACTGCTGAACGCGAGACTTAACTCAAACATCTCAAATATTACTGACTTCACAAAGCTCCCAGTCTAAAAATAGACATTACACGCATCATGCAAAAACAATAACCTGAATCACATCACTTTCCAATAACTTGGGGGAATTCCCTAGGTTTTGCAATGTTGATCTCAAAACATAAAAACAAGTTTCTATGTTTAGCATCCTTGGGGAATCCCCACTTCCCTTATTGTGCCATATCTAATCAGGTGCAGCTTGCAAAAAACAAACTAGGGGGTATTCCCTTTCTCTCTTTATAGTAAACAAATTACTTTTCCCGTGAGAAATCTCTTCTCAAATTAAAATTGAAAAAAATATTGTAAAAGTTTAATCGGAAAAATGGAGGCTATATAACATCCCATCCTCCCTTAAAAAAGAAAATTGAATGAAATAAAAATTATTTTCCAAAATCTGGCTTTTACCTTTAACCATTTGTGGTTAATTGTCATACAGTACAAGTTGCAAATTTTACACTTTTTAAAATAATGTCTTGCATTGCCTGCCTTCAGTTTAGATTGACATTAATTGTATCTAAATTTCTGTAACAAAATTTAGGCCAGCTCTGGACAAGGGCATCTGCCAAGACATGTTTCCTTTTCCTTTGATATTTCTTATGTCCAGATTGTATTCTTGTAGAGTTAAACTCAGCAGGGGTAAATTCTTGTAAGGTGGGTAGTTTCTAAATTATCGATCCACAAAAAGTATAATACAAGTCATTAAATTAGTTGGGTACATTGTTCCCCAAAATGCATCAAAGTCGCAGTGTGACCGGATCTGAATTTCCAATCTCACTCTACTTGGTTCACTCCTCAGACAAGAAGTGATGCTGCCATTTGGTTGGCTCTGAAATGCGAACTCAATGCATGGGTTACGACCTGTGTCTCACTGGGACATCGGAAATATGTTTTCCAACTCATGATTAAACTCTTTCAGTTCACCTGTTGACTCTCTGGGAGATGACCTCGGTCTTGTCTAAATGGCACGTATGCAGGAATTTTGCAATTTGACCCATATCATTTTATGTGTTTATAGTGCTGTCTTGTTCAGGAAATGACTCTGTGATGTCATCATTAACACTGGATGATATTACACAGGCAGGCTTAATAGTATCACCCTCTTTAATTAATGAACGATCCTCTAGAGCTCAATACGGGGAAGTATTAACACCTGATATAGCTTGAGGCCATATTTATGTGACAGAATGTCGACTCTTTACGTCTACTGGTGTTTTGATCACATAGTCAAAGGTCTCCCACTTTGTTATCAATCTCATATGGTCCAGAATTCTTGGCTTGCAAAGGATTGCCATTTGTATTGGAAAAAGTGCCAGAACTTTGGCCACGGGGCTTGAAATACTCTGTTCCTGCATCTTTGTCATACCATGTTTTCATTTGCCTGGCTCTGTTTGAGATTTGTTTGGCAATTTCTGTGGATCTTTGGAGCCTGTGTCTGAAATTGAGACACATAGTCTAAACAAATCATATCAGGATTTCACACAACCACTTTTATTTCAGTAGTTTCAATGGTCTCCCCTAAAATTGTGACCAAACACAACTTCAAATGGAGACAAAACCCTAATGCACTCATTGTAACCAGCTCCCTGTTTAGCAAATAACAGGCGTGAACTCACCACCCAATCCCCTCTCAATCAAACAATAGGTTTGATCCGTGTTCAATGTTTGGTTGGTACCTTTATAGGGCCCCGGGGATCTGGGTGGTATGCCGAAGAAAAAACGGTACTGGGAAATTCCCCAAATGGTTCCATAGCTTGTTGGGAACAAACCTGACATGAAATGGGATCCTTGATCAGACTGCATTGATTTTGGAAGGCCTACTAGGGTGTAAAACTTTGTTAGAGCTTTCCACAATACTTTTGTGCCTAATATTTCTCAAGGGTTATAGCCTCAGGGAATCTGTGGAAGCATACATGATGGTCAGTAAGTAATGATTTCCTGACTTGGTCATTGGAAGTGGTTCCTACACAATCTATTAAGACCCTAACTAAATGGCTCAGCAAATGCTGGTATGGTTGAAAGGGAGCAGTAGGAATTTTGATTGGGCTTTGCCCACCATTGACATGTGTGCCAAGGTCTTACAATACTCAGACACATCTTTCTGAGTGTAGGCACAAAAGGACTCCTAATTCTCTCATGTGTTTTTCTCACACCTAAATGTCCTGCCCCTGGGACTATCATGGGCTATGCCTATCATTCCTAGGTATACCTTGGCACTACAATTGATGCACGAGCTCCATTCCTCATCTTACAAGTGCATCGGGTGGCAGCCATTTTCTCATGAGGACACCATTTTGCTTGTAGAAACATACAGGAATTGCGCGGCTTCCTGTGCGACAATGCCCACTTTCACCTTAATTCCTAGTGGGGGTCGTGTGTGCTCATTTACAGCTTGTCGATGGCTTTAAAAGGTCTCCTTGACCGTCCCCTAACTTTATAATGCTCAGCGGCTGGATTTTATTGTTTCCCAGGATTGTCACTTTGGTTGTGCTCAGGGGGCTGGATTTTCACTAACAGGGAGGCTTTAGTCTACCATGAGAGGGAAGATGACCTCCAAATTCCCCTAACTTTGAGAGAAAAGTATCCTCTAAATTTGGGACAAAGTCATCCTTCACGCTCTAGCCTAGGTGTATGAGGATTTTGACTCTCACCTGCTCACGTGGTGTCCTGTGAGGCTTTTCTGCGTCTTGACCTAGTTACTGCACATGCTGGGAAATGTCTGTCTATTTCCTCATCAAATTTATCCACTTTACAGGGCACCTGGGAAAATATGGATCTGGGAGTAACTTTCCCCTGCCAAATCATTCCCTAACAAAATGGATACCCCTTAACTGGGAGTTCTTGTCTAACACATTTTGACCAGTTCAGAACCAAGTATGATTTCAAATTCATTTGTTGACAGATGGACACTTAAATACAATCCTACCATATACCCTGAATCAATGCACTAGTTCCTGGGGAAACTCTCATATCAATGGAAGTGCATCTTTCCAATATCATGGACTGCCCGCAGCACGTGTCCCGCTGATTCTAATGGGTTTTGGATCTAAATAAACTATCACCTGAAAGTGACACAAATCCAAAACAAAAGGCTTAAAGTAATCCCTTACTTTTTCGTGTCAATTCCCTGTTGTGGGATTTCTTGTTCTGAACAGAAGAATGAACCATTTTGACCTCAAAGTAGTAACTGCACAACCCTATTGGTTTGGACCACTTTGTTGTTCTCCATTTTGGGGGATAGCATGTATCTCCCAACACCGTGACCTTGTATGTCCTGGTTTACAGTGATGCATGTGAACGGTGATTTGGGTCCCATCCATTGCTTTTGATTAGCACCATTTCTTTCCTTAATCACCCTTTTCATGGGAACCTGACTGGCATTTTCCCTCCTGAGCGCTACCATGAGATGCTTGTTGACACCCGACTTATTGTTGTTTTTTTTTTACTTGTGGACCTAGTAAATTCTTGGCTTAGGCCTATAGTAGGACTTAATTGTGTGTCAATGCATAAATCGTCGGCCTTGACGGCTGCTTCACGCAAACTGTCAAAATGTGTTTCATCCCAGATGTGTTTTGCATATATGGATGTAGACAATGTTTTGAACTTTCAACTAACATCAACTCCCTTAAGTTGACCAAAAATTTTTGCCCGGCTTCTTTTGAGAGAAGCCAGCGATCAAGCATTCTTCCTTTACACGGGCAATTCAACATGGTTGGTCATCCTTTTTCTGACAGGACCTGAATTTTTGTCTATTAGCTTGGCCCCAATTCAAGTTTGAGCACTGCCGCTTAACCTCATATAATCACTTACATCTGTCTAATGACATGGCGAATATATTTCTCGGGCTTTACCAATGAAACCTGACTGTAGCAACAAGGTCCAAAGACCTACTTGGGGCCCAGTTCAAGCTATTAGCAATTCTCAAAGTGTAGAAGTATTTGTCTACTTATTGTTACTGATGAAATATTGGAACCAGTCGAATATTTTTCGGCCGCCGCATCAATACAAGCGGGCTGGAAGAGTCTGACCGAGCTAGACTTGGTGTTTCAATTTTTCTAACTCTAGTTGAGCTTCAAGCTCTGTTCTTGTTCATATCCCATTTTGCTGGTAACCCCATCTCTTTTTTGTCTCATTTCATTTGCATTCATTTCCAAAAAATTTTTTTTTCCTTTTCCTTTTGTGGAATATCTGCAATTTTTCTTTTTAATTCAATTTCCTTTTTGTTCCATTCTCCATCTTTTCAAACTCTATTTCTAATTCCTTTGGAATTCTCAGTTTTTGAACTTGAATGCATCAATTTTGCCCTGTTCCAGGTACCCTCTTCTATCTATCAAATATGACTATCCCAAACTCTTCCGGACAAAACGTTTCACTTCAAACTATTTTTGATGAACTGGCTTTCTCCTTAGCATGTTTTGCCTCAATTCCTAATTGCTTGGCTAGTTTCATAACTCAGGCTCCTAGCTCATCAAACTTCTCCCAAGTTATTTGCCTATGAACACTTCTGGATCAAACTCCATTGTGTTGTCCGCACAACACAATATACTAAATTGAAACAAACTACAATGGAGTACAGGTAATACAACTCCCCCACCAAAAATTTTGAGGCTAAAATGTGCACAATGGTAACAATATTTTAACACTTTTAATGTGTTAAATTTTGAACAATAAGGCTCAAATTTATCTCACTTCCAATTCCCAAGACGAGCCCCCAATTCGGTATGACGTCTCGTAGACGCTAAGGTTCAGAAAGAAAGACCTTTCAAACACAAATAAATGAGCCTGTGCACAAGTGATCTAAAATTTTATATTTTTAATGTTTGCAACCATGCTGTACGATATTTGATTTGGTCAAGAATTTGTATGTCAAACAAAAAATTACATATAATTACACCATTTAAGAATATACTTAGTAAAGAGTTCTAGTATATATGTTGAAGGCTTGGCAGTTCAACGTTGATATGTCCTCACAGCGGAAGACTCCAATGACATATCAAATTCACATAATTTAATCTGCAGGTAGTATAGTATTTCCATGGGGAATCTTCTCAGTCCTGAAGATTAACTTTTGCTCCAGCAGTTCAAGACGAGGTGTAAATTAAGTCCCTCGACGACATAATCCCCAGGTATCAGTCCAAGATATCACCACGATTTTATCTGTCCACAATTTGGATTCTATTTTGCGTCCCAGCACTTTCGCTTCAAAAACGACAGTAGAAAAATTAACCTTGCTCAATATATTTGTGAAAAAAAATAAAAAAAATAAAAAAAATAAAAAAAATATACCATTATTGTAGATAAAACTCAGCTATCCATACTTGTTATCCGATTACAACTGCTGACCGCGAGGATTAACCTCGAATCTCAAATATATACTGACTCACAAAGCTCCCAGTCTAAAAATAGACATTACAACAGCATCATGCATAAACATAATCGGAATTCACATCACTTTCCATAATATAACTTTGTGGGGGATTTCCTATGTTTCTGCAATGTTTTGATCTCAAAACATAAACAAGTTTCTAAGTTCAGCTCCCTTGGGGAATTCCCCACTTCCCCTATTGTGCAATCTAACAGGTGCAGCTTTGCAAAAAAAACTAGGGTATTCCCCTTTTTTCTCTTTTATAAGTTAAACAATACCTTTTCCCGTGAGAAATCTCTTCTCAAATAAAATTGAAAAAAATTAAGATTTGTAAAAGTTTATCAGAAAATGGAGGCTATATAACACCGGAAAGTGCCCTAACTAAAAACTACAATAAAGGGTACCTTTTCATGTTGACGTTAAGCAATATTGGGCACATTTTTTTAAGAGTGCCCCCAAGTTTCAACAAATTTGATATTTTTGCACAGTTACGTTGGTAATTGTCAGGAAACCTATACATGGGAACGAGAATGCTAAAAATGCGTATTTTATCACAAAATAAGCGATTTTGTAATTAGAATTGGTGATCCCAGATGGACTAAAGGCAGAGCGGAATGCTACGTTTATGTCCCGTCCATGCTGAAAAAAAGGGCCACCTCGAGAAAAATAACCTCTACCTTGACTGCCCGAACTAGTATTTAAAACACTAATGGATGAGCTTGACACGTACATGGGGCGCTATTTCCGGCTATATCACATTGGAAGGCGTTCCAGCAGCCGTTGTTTTGAATATATAGGGGATTCCCCGATGATATATTCTAGTAAACAAAAATTCCTTCGTTTGTGACACATAGACATTTCGAGCTTAAACCATTCACAGGTATAGTTCAATACGCCAGTTAAGACACTATCGTGATTTGAAAAAATATTGACAGTTGCAGGGAATTGCTTCAAAGGTGAAGATAAGTCTGTAGAATTCTCATAAGGTTCCCTTTCCAGTGTTAGAAGTGAAGAAAAGGAAAGGAAAACGACCAGTGGTTCCAAGATACGATTCTCCATTCAATACGTGTTGTAGTATAAAGTGTCCGTTCGGGACAAATCGACTAAAATCTCCGATTCTGTCCTCATAGGTTGTTTCTGGTCTTATCATTAGTAGGGTATGCATGTTAGGACACCTGTATGTTACGTAATGCTAAAATCGATTTTGATGATTTGATTCGAATTGATGATTTAGCAAATCATGATAGTGTCTTTAACAATCCAATCGTGTAAAAATCTCATCATTTTTGAAAAATTGGGGGCCGCCCTTCAAAAAATTGTGCTAAAATATGCAGTATTGCTGTAATTCTTACGAAAATGTAGCCGAAGGCCTTCACAGGAACAAAAAAACATGTGAAATTTACGACAAAAGGCTTTCTACGTGGTCGTCAGGTTCGCATAGAGAGGACACGTTCCGTGGAAACGAATAGCACGAAGTTGTTTTGGTCTTGTTTGTCACAGAATTAATGAATCCCGATTATAGTCAGAATCTTGACTATCGTTGTCTCATCTTTAAGTTGAAGGTGACGTCACTGACGACTTTATGTTGCCGGCAGCAATGAATCGCGCGCCCTATACTTGGAATCATGCATGATCCGGAAAGCGGAATAAAGGCGGAACGATCGAGACGCTAGTGAGAATGCAAGACGCATAATGACCGTCACCTTAAACTTGAGGTGAGAAAAGTATAGTTATGATCAGCCTGTACCTGCGTTGCGGGGTTATAGACGGAGCAATTAAAGCGAAGCCCAAGACAGCAGGGGCACCAGATAAGTTTCCGAGTGCTAGTCTTTTAATGGTAGGAGGGCGTTATTACTCGTACGAACGGAGACTCGACTAGGCTATCTGGTTGCAAAATATTTAAATCTAAATGACCTTTATTGGAAATGTGTTAATATTTTTTGCAGTGGGGTTAATCCACAAACCCCGACGGATTTGAAGTCAATAATTTTAATCCAAATTATCATGATAGACTAGATGTATTGAACAAGGTTAAGAGGTGATTAAGTAACTGAGACAGAGTTGCCATAGTATAGTTTGTGTCATCTTAAAGGGGCATTTCGTGATCCACAGCCTCGTGCCCTCGTCACCCGACTTACCTAAAAACAGATGTTGAGATATTTATATTCATCTGAACCGTTAACAATAATAATCAACACAACAATGCATTGTCCAGCAGTCCAAGACAACAAGGTTAAAAAAAGACAAAATTTTGTATTTTCTGCTCCGTAAACGGACAGAAACTACAGCCAGTAGCATTGGGACCGTCGGACACAAGCAAATGCTCGTAAACACAAAACGCAAGATCGGGATCAGCTCAAATTTTGGGATAAGCTTTCTCAAGGATATCTAGTGATCAACGAATTAAAAACAGAAGGTGATGAAAAAAAATCACGAAATGCCACCTTAGTTGAAGGTGATGTCACTGGGACTTTTATGTGGCGCACCCATGAAAATCGCGCGCATATGCTTGGCATCAGGCATGATACGCAGAGGATAAAGGCGGCACGATCAAGACGCTAGTAGGGAATGCAAAGATGCATAATGACTCACCTTCAACTTTAGATGAGACAAAAATTTACTTAGCAGTTCCACAATTACCGTTGGAAATCCCAATGCCAAATCGAGCATGTGGTCTATCCCCCTGGAATGCTGGCATGGCCAGACACTGTCCCTCACTCTGCTGGTCTGCTGCCACCCTGACCTGCCTGAGGACAAGAGAAAAGCCGGCTGATAAAATAAACCACTGGCGTAAACTTTACCCCGGCTTTAATAGTTATACAAGCAAAGTAATTAATTAACGGCAGTGGTAAGCACTGATCAAACCCCCGGAAGTGTATAGTTATAGTGCCGGCGTATGTCTGGTTGAACGCGACTAGTAATCGGGTTTGGGTGCGGTGCCTTCATCAGTGTCACATTCACAAGTCTGAGTCATTACAAGTTTGCCAAACTCGGCCACTCAAGCAGTTGAGGTTACTTTAGTTTACTTTCGAGGCACATACGATAGTCACTGTACTTTAATAAGTTTCCGCATTTTCGTTAGGTTATCGTGCACATACGGGACTATTCATCAGGTGAGTACACTTGGTGCAGCTTTTACCTTTGTTATTACTGATGGTATATTGTAGTATATGACACTAACTACTAAGCATACCACCCAATATACACAATAAATTAAAGTTTGTGGTAGTCTGTGGTCTATGGAGTGCAAGTATGATGAAAGTTGGGTATATTGTGATCTGTGGTACGTCTCACAATACAGCCTTGCAGTGTTAGGGCGATATTAGCGGTGGATTTTCTCGGGACAGAATCGAACACACACCAGCGTAATGTGCGTTAACTGGCCCATGAAGAGCGCACATAGCAACGCGAGGTGTAATGGTCAAAACAGGCCAAAACACTGCGTAGCTGACGACAGCTGCACGGTGTGCGGCGGAACTGTTCCGAGAAATAAATCCAGCAACTATAATAAATTCTTTCCTAGATGGGCAGAATGCATGAGAACATCATTTTTTTAATATAAATATCTCTTTCAATGCATTAAACATTGAAAGATGAATATAAAAAACAGGGCTCCGATTTAGAGGGGTTTTACCGGCCAAAGGCAGTAAAATTGGCTCGGCTATTTGACATTTTGCCTGTGGCATGCAAATTTTTGTGTTTTTCAGCAAATTTCAAGGAAAAATCAAATGGTGGCATGTGAATGTTTTATTTCTAAATCGACCCCTGATAAAAAATAATAAAAATTATTATGGCCTAAAATGGATGACATTTATGTTGCCCTTAAGCTTAAGCCTAGGCTAGTTCGTAATGCAACCCTAAAATACAACACATCAGAGGCCCTTCTTTAATCGGAATGACGTTTTTGTTACAGACCGCTCCTATTTAAGTTCGGTTTGCAGAAGAGTGTACTTAAGGTTGTATGGGGTCTGCACATGATAAAGAAATTGTTTCTATTTTAAGAAATGAGATAATGCAATGGGTAAATGTGTAGATATGTAATCTCTAAAATGGCTTTTATTAATTCAAATCGCAATCGGACATTCCGTTTCCGAGATATTCTGATCAAAGTGAAGCATGTACGCGAAATTGTGAAAAATGGCTCATCTCCTATTATTATCATTTGAAAAATTTTAAGAGAAACCATTATCAGAATAACTTCCAGACAATAAATAACGCTTTACAAACAATTATGGAACACATATGAGTGTTTCATGGGAAAACGAATTATACTAACCATAATACTATTAAAAGCAGTTTGTCCTGACCTGCGCTATTTTAAATTCTCGCTACTGTTATTGGATATGTATTTGTGCTATGCAATACGGACGGCACATAAGCGTCATACACCTTCAACACATGTGCTTTCATACTGTATTTCCTTTGGCATGTATGACCCCCACGTAAAAACGTGCCGGTCCGTATCGCATCAGGTATACACATAGCCAATTTTAAAATAACACATGGTCAGACTCGATGTTTTTAATTCATTGTTAGGGTTAATAATTCCGTTTTTCTATGAAACCACGCAATATGTGGTCAATACTTAATTTATCGTTGTAATATTGTTAAATATTATTAATTCGTTGTAGGGTTCTCCTTTTAAAGGGTTATTATTTAAGATATTTTAAAAGATATTATTTTATGAACTATTTACAACCGCATTTATTTGGCTAAGTCGAAGTAAATAAATACTCATTTATCTTTTCCATAATTTAAAGTAATTTAATGTCACTGTGTAAGTGATTTTTATGTTAGTTTATTGTTTCCTCACCCTGTATCTTTAAGCAAATTATTTAACACAATTATTCCAAGACAAGGATGCACCTATTTCCCTTCAAACGATTTTTCATCATAATTATATAATTCGTTTAAAATGAAATTTTTCAAAAAAAATTGCCATTTTCAACATCAAAGCCGCCCTCAATTTTGTCTAATGTTTCAAGGTCTATAACTTGTTTCGTTAAATAACCGGTTTGGCCGGTTGCCATGGCAAGGGTATTAAAAATTCGGCTTCATGGTTCACGGCGTATTTACCTACCCCTCCTGCATATGTCACCCAAGTTTTGTCCCAGTAACATGTTTAGTTATTTATTACATCCTTCTAGTGTTTAGCCAATCAGAGGCCTTATTGGTGGTTACCTGGCAAACAGAGCAAAAATTTACATATTTTAAAACTTGCGACTGGGCTACAATATGATAACATGTATATACCACTGTTTAGGAAAGTAAGACAAATCATTTCAAAAGTTCACTGCTCCGACCCCCATTAGTCCCAACAGAGAAGAGATAAAGCAGGAGATGGCTCATTTTTGCAATCCGTTACCAGGAATTAACTCTCATTCTTCCGCTCCTTGGTTAGGAACCTCAAGGGCCACTCGATTGGACCTTTAAGTAATGTGTTCAACCGCCCCAAGCGGTGGCCGTTCGGGAAGGTTTCACAACAGGAAGTAATTGACCCACTCCCACTAAAATACTTC
>JAMKCH010044331.1:0-12289 GCA_023653785.1 Ophioderma brevispina
AGGCTTCACTGTGATTGACTTTTTGCTATTCCCAACTGCTTCCAATGGCACATTTACATGCACACCTCCAAAAGTAGCTGTATGACACATCACTAACCAAATTCAAGTAATTTGTTTTGTTTAGACCCTAACTTGGCTTTCACAACCTTATTGTCACCAAACGAAAACGGCTCCTTATTTCCACGTCATCCAAACACACATGTCAAAAATTCAAAATATACACCATATAAGATAAACACGCATTTAACAAAACCCATGGCTTCACAAACCCCAGTACAATAGACCCCCGAATACTTCTTGGGTCTAAAATGGTAGCACCTTTTAAATATTTGACCCCTTTACAAACCAAATTGACTTTTTGACCATTTTACAGTTTATCTTTACCCCATAATGCCTACACTATAATCCCAGGTAGTATAAACTATACCTTTTTTTTGGATCCTTGCAACCAGACAGACATCATGGTGTCTTTTCAACACAATCGAACATTTAAAAATTTTACCCCCTTGTGTAACCTTGCAATCCCGGCTTGGGGCCCATGAACGGGGTGTGGCAAGTGCTTCCATCATTGTTTTTATATCAACTGTTTGAATTACTGTGTACCAAAATTCACAATTTTATCCGGATTTGCACACTCACATAAGATCTCTCCACTACAGTCCCCCACTACTGATCGATGTTGAAGGTTTTTGACTTGGGCTTTTGCCGCTTCATCAATTTCCGGCATGTTGGTAAGGGGCTAACAAAGTTACACGGGGGAATACAATTTTAGATCCGTAGGATCAGACGAGTAATTTTGATATGTCATATTAATTCAATTGGTGACAGTTTCATTCATTTTTACCCCCGGAACACTGAAGCGGCAAGCCCAAAGTCAAAACCTTCAACACCGATTCAGGGAACCCCAAACGCCTTCAAATCTTTGTCTCTAGCTAGAGTTTTGGTCACTCTGTCACTGGGATCTACAGGCTGGTCTCTACATACTAGCTTACTTGTAGCTCTCTGGTGATATCTGGGTTAAACTCTCTCTTTTTTTCCCATTACATTAATATCTAGATGTATTAGTTTAAGCTTGTGTGGTGTAGAAGCTGTTTGGTGACATTGTTTATGATACGGTCGATTTTCATGAAAACGCGCATTTCCAGATATGTTGTGTCGCTTTGGTTATTAGACTTTTAAACAATCTTTATTGGATCAAAACGTAATAGTTTGATAGGAGCCGTTGAGCTGCAATTGGGCACTATATAGTTTGCAATGCTTTCCGTTTTCTTTGAGATATATTGTTTTGGGGCTTCAAACTCGAAAACATGGAGAAATTATGTCCGAAAAACCCACCATCAAACTAAAAAAAAAAATAATTGAAAAAATACTTAGCAGCTTGATTCTTCGGAATATCAATGTTTCTTCTGGTTTGCCAACATTGAGTATAAAGTTCCTGTAATTATGTTTTTCCTTGTATTCTCCCATTTATTTTTAATTTTCATATTTTTTGAAAATACAACAGAATCCGTGAAAACCTTGTTTACTACCGGCGTTATCCTTCACGAAGCAGTTGCTAAGTTTGGTAAAACTTCTACTCAGATATTGATTGTGGCATCTTATTTAAATGTTGACTCAGACTTTCCTTCCAGGAGCGCGCCTCAATTTTTCAAATAAACTGTGGTTTTTTGCATATTGCTTTCCATATCCTCATCACTGTGTGAAATACTAAGCGAAATCGAAGCCCTTCTATAAAAATCCACAACAGTGTTATAAATTTCGGATGATCCGGAATTTGTGTTATATCACAGTAGCCTATGGCACTAGGGGAGAAGGATGTATTAAGCCACTTTTTAAATTTTGTTTCACTCTGCTCAGAGAACTATTAGTAGGAGGCCAATGCATGTTACAAGAAACATTGTAATGGTATCACAAATTTTTTGACTAATATTTTTGCATTATCTTCAGTGAGGTGCCAAAATATTTTGTAAACTAAACTGGCTCAACTTACCGCAGGGGTGGGGTAAGTATCCAGTAATGGGGAAGTAAGTTAGGCCCATCCATAAAATGCACAATAATGTGTCAAAGCATTGACAGATCCAATTTTGCCTTTTCTAATTTTCTTGTTTCAGGGTATTTTGCCAAAACTATTTTATAAGGGAAAGCTAGTCCTAAAAGTTGAAATAAATAATTTTTGATGTTGAATTCTACTTACCCTGTGGCTCACGTACCCCTCTCTCCCCTATACTACACATAAATGTTTACTGCACGGAAACGAAAAATCCGTTTCATATCAAACTTTGGAATGGGGCATGTAAGGTGACTATCTTTGGTTCTAGTTGGCTATTTTTAATAAATAACACGAAAAAAAAATATTTCAAAAATCTCTGAATCAGCCTTAAAGGTAAAACATAATGCAGCGGCGGTTGGAAATGTTTTCTTCAGCTCACATTGACTATTAAAAAGTCTAAGAAATGAAAAAGAAATGGCAGTGTTTAAAGATATGTATCTCCATGTGCTAGTGTCCGTACGGACAGCAATGACTAATACAATATCTGATTTTGTTTAAATTAGGTTGTTTTTGGTCTTAGGCCTATAACGCGATCGCGTGCATTGCAATTGCATTGAGGCTTCGTCATAGATTCATTTAGAATTATGCATATACGCCAACCCTTTCTAAATACGGGGCTAAATACATACTATAATGTACTAGAAACTCTAATAAAAACACTCAAATTTTGTACTTGTTTCACTGGTATCCACTTAAGCACAGTCTCTGTGGTCAAGTGGTGCAGAGTTTTGAAAAGTTTTCGCGCTTCGGCGGCCTTCTCGCAGCCCGTCTCGCAGTAACCAATCAGCAGCGGGAAAACAAAAACTGATCCTCTGCGCATGGCGTAAATTGAGCTCGTCTCCCAAGCAACGTGTGGTGCAGACAGATAGAAGTTGGTGCGACACTTGTGGCCGAATCTCTTGGTACGAAAAAAAAATAGGGTGTTAGAAGCTTGAACTTAAAATATGGTCATCGTAGCAGGAAACGAGGATACCAAGAAAATTAAGGGCTTGTATCTGTATCATTTTGGACCCTCAAGTGCATCACAAAAGGTAAATAAATCGCCGGGATCAGTCGAGTCATCGGACTCTATATGTAGCCCGAGGTTGCTCAGGCATTTTCCTAGTTTATACAGTAACATGTAACCCAGTATTTAAGATACTGAGTTACAGCACGGTGGCTTCAATGGCCTAGCCATTTACCCTGAACTCGGCGATGTTCAACTTTCAAGAGATCTAATTTGTTTTTAAATTTATTTCGCGCACCCTCAAGTACGTCCATGCAAGCATGTGTATCTCATGATTCATATGAGATTGTTGATGTCAATTTCACTTGCCTATTTTGGAAAAAATAGCGGACTTTCTTCGAGTTCTACTCATAATGCCTCCACAGACCGTATCGTAGATAGAAATCGCAAGGACTCATGGGATTAGTATGCACGCCACTGGCGAACTACGCATTCGGTGTTTTTTGCGCCGGTGATTCTATATTTCCTTGACAAGATGCTAAGCCACACCCTCTGCGGAAATATCTAGAGCCAAAATTTGTTCGGGCGCTCCTTCTTTTAACATAAATTGACTAGATGCCATTTTACAAAGGGGTTTCTTGCCATGCTTGTTTTTTTTTGGTGCGTGTTTGTGTAAATTCCTTCGGAAGAGAAGTTTCTAGTACCGATTCTGTTGTCTGCACCTGTCACTCATTGCTCTCACGCGATCGACGTGTGTGGCCGTATTTCACGGACTAGTCAGACGATGGAAGGCAAGAAATCACAAATTTAGCCGTCGTCATTGTTTTTATACAAAAAGCAGGGTTATTTCCAAATTGTTAGGCCGATTAAAAAATTATCCGAATCTTATAGCCCTCCCTCCTCACTTTTTGGGATAAGGCCAAACTTTTTTTTTTCCAATCCTGAAAATTTAATGGATTAGTTACTTTTTTTTTTGTTTTTTGTATGGGCTTGGCAGGCATCGTCTGCATGTGTTGGAAACGGATTTTGTTCATCGGTGGTGTGCATTTGTTTACCATGTGTACGACCTTTAACCTCGTGATTTATGCTTCCGGTTTCTAAATTGGACTTCATTGCTGCTTTGAGAACGATCGCTCTGTCCTATTTCTTCTCAAATGAACACTTTGGGATATCAAATTGAAAAACTAATGGTATGTGAGTAATGTAAGCATTGCAAGAATTCACATGTTGAGTGTGTATTGGCGGTATTTTTGTCTCGGTAACCTTGCAAAGTTTGTGTTCATTAACCCTAACGCGGCCCAGACGCAATGCGGTGCAACAAAAACGTGGTACCGGTCGGAAAATGTTTCTTGTTGCATCTCGGCCGTCAACAACTATTTTTTGTCGCGCAAATGACTCTCATTAAAAAAAAAAAAAAAAAAAAAAAAAAAAAAAAAAAAAAAAAAAAAAAAAAAAAAAAAAAAAAAAAAAAAAAAAAAAAAAAAAAAAAAAAAAAAAAAAAAAAAAAAAAAAAAAAAAAAAAAAAAAAAAAAAAAAAACTGGGCCGTCTTCCGGGAAAATGACGCGATGTTCTTCGTTGCATCTGGGCCGTTAACGACTTTACGCTACTTATTCCTGTGCCGGGAAAAACGGCCGAGATGCAATGAAATGCAAAATTTGTTTCTTGTTGCATCTGGGCCGTTAAAAATAAAAATAGATTGCACCTCGTTGCATTTGGGCCGTTGGTCGGCAAAACGACCCGGTCCTGGTTAGGGTTAAATACCGTATGTCACTTTAGTACAACGTACTAGGACATGAGAATCAGCTGTTCGATAATGCCCAGTGCTAATGATAAATGGATTCGATGTCCTAGTTACTAGGACTAGCATTTTCCGCAACGATAGCCCCTACGCTATGAGGTAGGTAAGGACGACGATCAACGCTACGTGAACGAGCTACATGTAACTACTAGTATACTAATACTGTAGTGTCGATTATATAACACTGCAGGAACTGGACGTGGGCATTTCCGAAATGTAAACAAAGATTAAGGTCAATTTAAGTTGTTAAAATATCTTGAAGCCTTAATGAAGGCAGGGCCATATAATAATGTTACACATGTACACCACCATTGTAGGACGTAAGATAATCGTCCGTGGTTACTATGAATTGAGTATCGCTGTGCTTCAACTTTCAAGGAACAATTTCCTTGTGATGTCATTTATGAAATTGAAAATTGAGCAAATAATGAAATAATTATGTACCCCCTTGGAGTTATTGTAGGCCTAATTTTTTTTATTTTGGTTATTTTTGGCCTTAGCTAGCTGTACAGGGTGTCCCAAAAAAAGTGGTGCAAGCAGATAAACTCTGATTTCTCGAAAACTGCTGAAGCTGTGAATTTCATTTTCATGGAGGTTATTAATTATACTCTTTTGTATAAATTGTGCAAATCCCATGTTAATCCGCCTACGCAAGCCAGAGATATGACGGATTATTAAAGACCATCTGTTTTTCACCCATTCCAATGGGATTTACACAGTTAACATCGTTTGTCCGTTCTGCTCTCGGATGAGCGATTTCTAACACATTGAATGTACTGCTGTATTCATGACATACCATTAAATATTAACAACTGAGGAACAACAGAATGCACACAATATTAGTTTTTAGCTTTATTAAATGGCAAATAGGCAATAACACGCATTCTAAATAAATGTGATCAGCACAACTTATGTCTATTTTGTTATTTCTACTTGTGCAGTTTTCGTGATAAATAGAATTTTTGCTGAATATCTAAATTTGTAAACTAAGTGGCACATGTGTTTGAATATCATAGTCACATTTCTTTTACAAGAAAAGAAATTAAAATAGCTTAGTAACATTAAAGTCCTTTGCTCAGCATGGCCTGTTTGCCTGCCATCTTTTAACCAGACCCAAATGTGTAATGCCACAACAGATACCGGTACGTTTTTCTTGACGTTTATCGTCTTTGTGAAGGTTCTTCTAATTCTTCACAATTAGAAGAATGTGCCATTCATTTTCATTGAACTAAGCCAAGAGGATCACACCTGTCATTTATTAATTCTGCTGCTTTAAAAATTGACTTGAATCTAAAATTTCATAAACACCCATTGCATTTTTAAAATCTGTTTAATTGACATGCACTACCCGACATTGACTATTTCAACAGATAAGCCATTAAGAATGAACATTTTCAGGCTGTCAGCTTAAAAGTTATTAATGTTAGATATTATGTAAGATATTTGTTCAGATACAGCACTGAATTACTTTAGTAGCATATCACCTTCAGGTTCTGAGGTTATCATTATTTACTCAATGCAAACGATTAGCCACCAATCTATCTGATGTACCGCTAATCACTAACTGTGTAATTCCCATTGGAATGGATGAAAAACAGAGAGTCTTTAATAATTGTTTATATCTCTAGTTTGCGTGGACGGATTTTCATGGGATTTGCACAATTTATAGAAAACAGTACAATTAATATCCTCCGTGAATATGAAGTTCACAGCTTTAGTAGTTTTGAGAAATCGGAATTTTTCTGCTTGCACCACTTTTTTTGGGACACCCTGTATTTGTTAGTGTAAAAAGGCCATGCTAGTTTGTTTCATGTAGAATTTCAAAGGAGGTACATTTGCATGAACTCTTTCCAAAAATTGTGAATGAGCAGAGTGCAGGCACTACAGTCGCTGGTCAAATTTCTGTCAGGCGGCCTAACAACCCCGGCCTAACACACTCCATGTAGGATGATGCAAATTAAATTCGGAAAAGACGCACGCCTCCCGACCAATTACAAATTGCAATGATGCTTGTCAAGAACTTATGTGCTTCCGGATTGGCGCCCCTCACTCTGCGCCACCCCCAATCTTTCCTGAGAATTCGTGGCAGCGACTATACAACCTCATCAATGTGTATTCTCATCTTTGCTCATAGGCCCCTCAAACCCTCACAGTTAGGGAACCCCATTATAGACTCCAAATAGTCAGCTAAATGCCTCAATCAAGCGTAAATTCATTTTGATGCCTAACATTTATGTGTACTAAACCTCGCCATATACTGTGTTTACAACAAAGTTATATTTGAGCTTAGCTATTCAGTGATTAGATCACGAATCCGACGCGACTATGATCGCGCCTACCGAACGCGTGGGCGGCGCCTCACCATCCTCCGCCATGACTGGGGTCATCTTTTTTGCATTTCCGTTATAACACCGCTTTACGTTGTACGTGGTTCCACAAGAAGCGTAATTTGATCAGTTCTAATGCAAAAATCACACTCTTTGATCACGGTTATTTTTTTAGGAATATTATGTTTTTTCATTTTAGTTTGCTTTAAATATGATTGTTCAAAAAATTCCATTTTATAACTGGTTAAATAAATTTAGTTCCACTGTCACGTACACGTAACATCACTCATGTCAACCACACAATCATCGTAACCATTTCAGTCTAAATACACATTGTACTCGTGTCGGTCATTTTCCACGTGTAATGCTAGTCCTAGGCGTAGCCCATCCATGCACAAATGAGACAATTTGTCCGATCTCCAAAACGATAACATGAGCACGGAAGCGTCCTTTCTAAAACATCAACAACCCGCTTTGGAAGATGTCACGTTTTTCAGCATATACGATCGGTCTTTGGGGACTATTCAATTTTTCACGTACACGTAATCTACCAACTCTTTGTTACTTATTTTTGTCCCTGGATTTGAATTTTGCGAAAAATGATTTGTCTCACTCGGCTGTTATTACCAATTTAAACAATATTCTGACCATAAGGTGTTCATTTCTCAGTCACGCAAGTGGGCGAGATAACCTTCATGATTTGCCCTGAATTCCTTTGGCCGTCCCTGACATCCTTTCCTTCCATAATCCATGGAATAAACGGTGAAAATTTTTAAAAATTGCGAAAAGGTAGGTTGTAAATTATTATTATTTCGGTCTTAAGGCACGTAAAAGGCAATACGCGTGTTTGTACTGTGCGTTTTGGTAGCCAGGATGCCCCCCAACAATGGCGGCGACGTAAGAGGGTGTCCTTTCGAGGCTTCCCCGTCGGATTCGTGGGTATATGGACAGCATTAACCCTAATTTACTAAGGCCCAAAGGGTTATTTTTAAGTGTATGGAGACATCTTTTTAGAACACAGTTTGGGTAACTTATCTAATGATAAAAAACATGGGTGATATATCATTTGAAAGCTAGGACCTTTGAACTTGCAGATAAGAAATTATTATTTCTTAATGTAAATAATATGCAAATTAGCTCATGACTAATTAATTTCGTCATCCACAAATACAGAGAAAACTGATTTTAAAAATTTAAATGACATATTGAGATATATTAGTAACCCCAATTTAATAGATTTATGCTGTTTAAGCAAAGTACTGCACTCCTGCAGATAAATCAAAAGAATTAGTTATTGGATTATTTTTTCATAAGTTTATGGACATTTTTTGTGCTATTTTTGAGCCAAAATTTGGGCCTAAATGGCTGTAAACAATGGGACTTTCTAAAAAAACCACTTCATTATGTGTAATGATAATAATTTAACTAAAATGGTAGTTTTTTTGATAGCGAAGGTATACACCATCCATCAAATTATTCAATATATATGATACTTCATCTTCAATTATTTTTGTACATAAAGTTGAAGGTCATTTTCGTGCCATAGTGGCACTATTTTGGGCCCCTAGTAAATTAGGGTTAAAGGTGCAACGAGAGATTTCACATATCAGGTTTCCCTAAAAAAATAAGAATACTGATTTTTCACCTGATGTAACGCTTCTCCTAAAAAATAACCTCAAGCTGAGAGGATTAAGCTGAGAAATGTTCTTTGTACAAAAAAGTGAAATTTTGTATAGGCACAAATACGAAATTCAGCCTATGTTTCATATTGAAATATAAAGCAAATCAAAATCGCTTTTTTCTCTCTTTTAAGACATTTCTGTAGCCATGTCAAACACAAGGAAGGTAGATCTCTTGTCGATGTCTAGTCTATATGAAATCATTGTTGTGACACCATATTTGGGTGCCTCAAATCTCTTGTTGCACCCTTTAATGCATATGGGTTATGTAAAAACAATGGGATTTGAATATTTATCAATCTTCCCTGGAGATACCCAGTGCATCACAAGTGTTGAAAAAACTCATATGCACTGGCCGGATTCGAACCGACGACCTCTGTATTACAGCGCTCTAACCAACTGAGAGCTCTATCACGTCCTGGGTTTTGGTAGAGAAGCCCGGGGGGCACTCACTAAAGCTGCTTGTCTCCCGACAGAAAAAACCGGTAAAGGTAGGTTTTCACTACCGCGGCGGCGGAACCGCAACTGACCGCGAAAAGGTTCACAAAACCAAGCCAAATGACCAAAAAGGGTATCATTTTCACACTCATAGTCAGCGTTTAGGGTAGCCCAATGGCAGGATCCGGCTCCGCTCCTTACCGAAAAATATAAAAGCACAATAACACTTACTTAGGTAGACAAAATCCTCTGTAACTCCTGATATTAGCCAAAATTTTCCACGCTACAAAACACATCAACAACACACAACGCTAAAAGAATCACAGAGACCAGATGTCAGTGGCCTGGCAAAATCAAAATTGAAAAATTTCCGATTTTGTGGAAAAATTGCTATGTCCGCTTTAAGGGTTGCTTTTAGGCATTTATCCGTGATAAGGGGTAGCTGAATGAAGTAAAGATATCCGCGTTTAGGGTCAGATCGGAAAGGTCCTGCTTGTAGTGATACCACTGGGAAAGAAAAATATGTAGTGACCAATGGACATACACTATGTTACTTGATCAGAACAATGACATTATTGATATAATATGACCATGCGTATAAAAGGGCATTACACATTAAGTCTCATGCACTGCAAAAACACACTGTAAGGAATGAACACAAACATGTTTGGCAACAAACAACAGGTACCAAGAATTAGATGGAATAACTTATTTAAGGTTACACAAGTAATTTTTGTCAGATCATTTGAATTGGGTCAACAGTCTGTAAGATTTTTATTCCATAAGGAAGATTGTTCCTAGTTCAGCTGGCAGCAGAGAAAATCCTGATGACCATTGTCTTCATTTAAAGGTGGGCAATGAGAGATTTCACATAGCAGGTGTCCCCTAAAAAAATCAAAAGTGCTGATTTTTGCCTGATGTAAACTTTTCCATCAAAATATCCCCCTCTGCGAAAGGATTAAACTGAGAAATATTTGGTAATTCAAAAATCGTGGAAATTTCTAATTTTGTGTAGGAACAAATACGAAATTCAGCCTATGTTTTATATGATATAAGCATATCAATCACTTGTTTTCTCGATTTTATGACATTTCTGTTGCCAAATACAAGGTAGATCTCTAAGAATCTATTGAGTTGTCTAAACGAATGAATTAATATTATGATACAATATTTGGGTGTGCCTGCAAAATCTCTTGTTGCACTTTACTTAAGATGATTGCGATACCAGTTTTTACAGTTCACACAGTTTCTTAATTTTGAAATTTTATTACGATTTATCATCATCCTTAAAATACCATAAACCGGTGAGTCACCAGCATAAATCATTCTGGGCATTATATCCATGGGTCATCATTATATTTTTCCAAGGGTATTAGTACATAGTTAAACTTAGGGGCCAACCTAGAGCCTTGAGGGACACCCTCATCAAGAATGACAGAAGGAATTTTCTCATCTATTACAATACCATTGCGAACGATTTGTGAAGTATGACTTGACCCTATTAAAGCAGCTTCTAGTTATGCCAAACTTATAATATAGAGACTTTGGAAGATGATGCAGTGGTTAATAGTATCAATGCGCTGAATAACCAAAGAATCAACATGGCCTCCTGGCCTTTGTCCATAGCAAATCATTAGAACCATGCAATAAGCAGTCTTTGTCTGTGGTTAGATTCTGCATTTTGCCATTTAGATTATTCTTAGACAAAACGTGAAGTTTATATAATGCAAACAGAACTACGCCCCCCCTGGTCCTATATCATGAAGAGCTAAATGTAGAAGCAGGCAGATCGCGCAGGTGTGTTACCATGCGTTATTTTACATTCTGCATATGCATGCGGAGTACATAGATCATGCGCAACATTCTAATATCATGCAATTTTTTTTTTTATGACCCTATAGCCCCAATTAGTAAACAGTAGTGGCTCTTGATCAATGTGCACGTTTAGATACTGCACTGTCAGCGTGTGTTTGTAAGCATTTCCTTACATTTTTCAGTGTGTTACACCAACAAGTCGACATAGTTATCGCTAGTTATCACAGAATTGCCTTTAGAGAGTTACAACTGCTGATCCAATTACGATACATTTTCTAAACTGTAATATGTAAAAGGGCATTTTGAAGAGTGCATATGTAATTTGGGCCGTTGGTTCCAATTAGTTTTCAACAGTTCGTAGGGGAAGAGTACTTGTTTGAGGGCACTTGTGTTCCAGTGGATTGAAGTGGCTCGCCCCGCCTCCAAAGATTGTGTGTTGGAGCCCCACTGCGGCCAACATATTGTGCCCTTGAGTAGGTGCTTTTATCCTTCAATTACGTCCCTCTCCACCCATGTTGTATAAATGGGTTCAGCCTTATATTCATGTTGGGAGGTAACACACTACGCTGCTGTGGAGGAGTGGCGAACCCCCCACAGCAAAAATAATACGGAGTAGTCCCTGGCCCAAATGCTGAGGAAAGAGAGATGGCCACTCTGCGCATGAGCTTGCTTGGCATGACACTTACCTTTTTTTTTTTTATTACTTGTTTGACAACTACACAGTATGGTCCCAGCCACTTTCTTCATGAGTGAGTGTCTAGATCTACAATTTTCTAAAAAAATATTGCAAAAAATTAGTATACACAAAAAATGTTTACTACTACATCACTGCATATCTGTTTTATGTCCAGGTTCGAGCATGTCTGGAGGAAAAAGGTCTGCAGTGGAGTGGGAGGTGGTGACAAAAGAACTGGGTAGTGATTGGTATTATACAGTACACACCCAAAGGGCCTGGTGCCTGCCCTAGTACATGATGGAGTCACACACATTGAATCGAATGACATACTAGTGTACGTGCGATGAGACATTTCCTGACCCGCCTCTGAGGCCTAAGACAGAGTAAGCTGAATCCTCATGGAACCCAGGGGGTGGGGACAACAGGGTGGAGTTAATTTCTTCCTGAAATTGTGTTAAGCATAAGCTTATGGGGATTGCTAAGGTACTCAAGCTATCTTGGTCACTCCTGTAATCATAATATGGATGCTTACAAATCACTAATACTGGGAAATACATTT
>JAMKCH010044332.1:0-12218 GCA_023653785.1 Ophioderma brevispina
GACCTACTATATCCTTTTTGAGAGAAATGTTTCAAGAAGTAACATTTTGGCTCCAAAATGTACAATATTTACCACACGACTATATGGGAAAATTTCGGAAACCAATCAACAAAAAAGATAAATAAGGAGCCGAACGTTTTTCTCTTCGTCTCCAATTTTCCGATATGTTTATAGAGATAAAAATTCCATACTTCAAAATACCGGAATATAACAAATGGGGTAACCATTTAAAGAAAGCGCACTTACGGGGCACTTACACATAGGGTTCCTTACAGAAAACATTTTAAAAATTAACTGTTACAACACAAATTTTCTCTGGTGTCAAATGATTAATGTTAACCCTGCATGCAACACCGTCTCACGCTCTGCGTTAAAACTGACACCCACTGTTTCGGTCTTGTACCAACATTTTAAGTTCTTTCCTTGTTTTATATAATTTTAACTTTATTTCATTTAGAACCTGTTATCTGATACAAATGAATGTAGTGTATAGAGAATGCAATGCCTAAGTATTTGAGTCTAATATAATCCATTATCATTAATACAATTTTGATATATATCCTTCTCCTGCTTAAAATGATATACAAAGAATATGACACAGTAATGTTTGATCAATCATCATGCTAAATAATGATAATCTTTGTATTAGCCCAAAAGTGTTAAAAGAACATGATGGGTATCATAAGGGGAATGTTAGATCCTACACTTCGGTAAAACAAATTGTTATTATATAATCATAGAAAACATAAAAATGGTTTGGATGTTATCCTCTTAAAAAAGAGTGAGAAAATCACGCTGAATTTCGAGTGATTTTAAAAGTAACTCTAATCGAGTGGCTTTTGAGCTCTAAAAGAGCGAGAAAATGGAACCTGCACCTTAACTAACTCGTCGGTTACTCAACTCACTCTGTTTACGCGTGGCTCAACAAATGCACTCTTCTCATTGCTTCTGAGTAAGCCCCACTCTGAACTTTAATCGACCGGATTTTAGCTCAAAAAGAGTGAGAATATGATCACTCTTTTTCGGAGTGAACTAATACCAACAGAAACGACGCAAATCGCGTGATTAGTTCGATCAACATGGCGGACGAGTTAAGTGAGAACCGTCAGCAAGCCTGTGAACGAAGTTGAATTAGTGAAGAAATCGGTGGAGATTCTTCATGATGATATATTGTATGTAGTATCGGTCACAGTTCATGAGCATTTACAGACAAAGTGTTGAGAAGCGTTAACTGTTATTTACTGTATTACACTCGTACATACAGGTAGTCTGCGCCAGGCTAGGCATACACATGTACGAAACGCACATCAATGCATTTCACCGGGCATGCAAGCCTGAGCTCAACACGTCTGCATGCCACAATCCTGCATGTCTCACTGAATCTTGCCAATGATTGTTGCGCCCACATTCATTCATGTTAACGGATGGATGTGAATATGACCTTACACATACAATATTCTCACCAAAAAACAGAATTCAAAAAGATACACTCTTATAAGAGTGACTAGTTCACTCTAAAAAGGAGGATGATCAGTCACCTTTACTAGAGTTATTTTGTTCACTCTTTATTTTGATGTGAATCTCACTCTAAAAGATGCGTACCACTCCTCACTCAGTGGTTCTGTGTGGCGTGAGATTTCAATCTTTTTTAGCGGGGTTTTAACTCTTTCGTTGTAAGAGAGGTTGCATGTACATTTAAATTTTAATCAAATTGAAAAGTTAAAAATTCCAATTACTAATTATGTACTTTTTTGCTTTTATTTTTTGTTATATATACGTATAGCATGTAGCTCTCATACTGTAAATTAAAACAAAACAAAGAATTCTTTGTTTTAACTTTCCGATATGAGAGAACAAACAATTCCATGCATTTACCGTATGCGTTAGTTGCAGTCATCATCTTGACCTACACTAATTCTATAACGCCCAGTTCGCTTGTCTTTATTCTGCTTTACACTTACCGATAGCACATCCACTCCGGTAACTTTTACCTTTTGGTTTGTACCCTGATGACCGATTAAAATTTATATCAATTTTTTGTTTTGGTTTTGGAATTCTTGTGTGTCAAAGATATCCCCATCTGTAAAGTTCGCGCTAATTTTTCAATCAGTTTTGAAATGAGGCTAAAAACGTGATTTTGTTAATATTATAGAATCCGGTTTGTAAAAATTACTATGGTCGACAAAAATAGAGCATTGTTTTTGTTCCAAACAATCCAAATCAAACATCCTATAGCCCTAAGGTTCACAGGATAAATGAGAAAAATAGTAGCTTTCTTAACTTCGGATCCATTTTTTTTTAAACGGCTTAGTGGTTAAAATCTTGGGTGCCGGGGGACGAGAGCTATATAGCGATCGACCATGGAACCTTCAATATTGTATTTTATATTAATCAAATGTGTTGGCAATGGTATTTTACACGAGATCTTCATAACCTACTGTGTTCATTTTATCCTGTATTTAAAGAGACATGAGGAATTTCCATAAAGAAGCGCCCCCAATGTTTTTCGAACCCGGGTTTTTTTGCTTAATTGGAATACCTTCCAATGTATTAGACCACACCTGAAGTGAATAAGCCGATACGTCGCCGTCTTTAGGTAATGATTATGATTTAGTACTTTCTGTAGTGCACACAAACTCAAAACACTTTCTATAGTGACATTTACGATAGTTCAGCAAGTTCAAAACAAGGTTTGCGCTTTTTCTTTGGGGCTGTTTTGTCCCATTAAAGCTGGACAAACTCGGTAGGTGGTCTACATCCAATCAAGTGGCAATTTGAGAGAAAATTGTATCCTCAACAAGCTCCTCCGGTCCACTAGAATGTAGTTAGACTTATTAATATTCCTATTTTATTATTTATTGTTTAGGTTCCGGTATTTTGGATTAATTATTCCATGGAATTCCTCCGTGAAAATCATGCTTCGTAATGATTTACCGAATAGTTTAACGTAAATAACTTAGAATCACTGATTATTACAAAATATGGTGACACTGTAACCACCAGTTCCCTAAGTGAAACACGACCTAAGGCCCTGATTATTACATTTGATAATTAACCGTATCAATCTAATTATAATTATAACTTAATACAATTAAAAAACTAAGGCTAAAACAAGGCTAGAATAATAATCATTCTTAACTTCAGTTGGTTTGTATTTAATTCTCATAAACATAAATTGTACACCAGTGCAACTTGAACGAGATGAAACAGTACTCAATCGCAAAAGGTGGGAAAATGCTGCACCAAGACACGGAACAGACCTCTAAATATTTTGATATGCAAGAGTCTATATAATATGTTTGGACGTAGCTCGAAAATTGCACAAAACCCACCAATATTTTTTGGTACAAAATTTAGGCCTTATTCCGTCGATTTTTATTTTTGTCGAAAAAGCTTCCAAGTTCATGAACAGTGTTTTCGCTTTTAGCGATAATTCAAAGCAATGTGTGTTCCCGTACTTCAAATATCGTCAGAACCCTTACGAGTCTATGCCTACCGCCCTATTTTTCCATCAAAATCCCTTTCACCACTTCGTGTCCTTTCCAAGTTTTGCTCCATATATTTCGGAATCTACACACTCTCAGCTACATTTTTACACAAAATTTAATTCTTCAATTCAAAATAATAACCTAGATATACATGATAAAAAGGCACCGTGTATGAATATACTTTCAGTGAAAGGTAATCCCATCCCACACTTTTCACACCGAACATTTTAGAGGTCTGCTAACATGGTAACATAGATCATTTTTCATTGGTTTCACATTTTCTGATTTTAGCATAAAGATCAATGTTGTGATTTAAACTAAACTAACAAAAAATCCTCGATTGGTCCTAAAACTTTTTGAGTTAGGAACATTTTGTGGACGGCTACCGTCCCCCCGAGAATGCTCCAAGCCATCGTCTTTTACCGCCTATAACTATACGACTTGCTGTTTTTTTTTTTTTTTCCGAACTATCTTTTACACAGAGCTTCACAACACAAACACGAAAAGTACAAATAAAAGAGCCTGTCTACCCTGTCCCCCGCTCCCCCCTCCCCGACCCCTCCCCTCGACCCCTGTCACCAACCGTTGCGATTTTCTGAATTTACAATTCGATTAGATCTTTTTGGGAGTTCAGAAATAGATTCAATTTTTAAAAATTGTAAAAAAAGAAGTTTCTGTCTTCATTTTGCATCTGCATCTCTTTCTAATCTTAGTCAAAGATTTTGAGAATCTAGAGCCTAAAGTAAGCCGTTTCGCATATTTTCTCTGGAATTGGGTAAAAATAAATCTCTTGCTCAACACTTGCTAATTAATTTTCTAAACCTCCATTACACGCATAGAAACTGGCATGAAAACAATGCTAGAATCCCTGCTACCCAATTGTTCCATAAAACAAAAAAATCCTGCCACTAAGCGCCGTGTGCCGTGCCACATGATGCCGAGTATCAATGATGATAAGCCACTATTCAAGCCAACCATGCCAATTAGCCTCAATTCAGTCCCTTCATCTCGACACCAATGTATCTGATTTAATTCCAGCTTCTTCAATTTAGTTGTTTGTACAGGTATTAAAATAAACTTTACTTCACCTCTTCTGATATTCTACGATACATGGATAATTTGCTCATTTATACCTTATTTTGACTCTTATTTGTTGGCCATTTTGGGATCATACTGACACTCACGTTTTTCACTGTCCTTTCATTTTTAATCAACTGATTTATTCTAACTGAATAAATAATGACATACAAATTGAACGGGTAATCGGTGAATATACCACATGCGGAGATACGCATTACTCGTTAATATCCACATGGTGATCTGAACGGGGATCGGTTAATAATACCAACGTGCGTAGATACACATTTTTTCGGTGAATAGCCACATGTGGAAATTCGCGGCGATCTGTTAATATACCAACGTGCGGAATACACATTTTTCGGTGAATATCCACATGTTGAAATACACGAATTTTAGCGAATATCCACAGTGGAAATACACCATGTTTCGGTGAATTCCACCTGTGGTAATTCACGGGGATCGGTGGAATATACCAACGTGCGGAATACACCATTTTTCGTGAATATCCACATGTGGACATACAAACAAATTTAGCGAATATCCACATTCGGAAATACAAGCGGATGGGTGAATCTCCACATGTTAAAAGGGGAAGCGGATATATGTGTATTTCCACAATAAGAGGATGTGTATACACCTTTTTTCGGTGAATATCCCAGTGTAATACAAGCGGATCGTGTATTTCCACATGTTGACAATTCAAGAGGATTGGGATTTCCAATGTGGAATACAACCCAATCGTGCTCAAAAAATAGTTCCCAACACCAGATGACCCCATTCTTCATCAACAATGTCAAACAACCTCACCGTATCTCCTTGTACAGGGAGCGTACTGTTTGTTGAGAAAGTACGATTATCAACCGCACCACCAAATACATGAATATGCAATTACGCGTCAGACGCAGCCGATGCAGTATTCACGGAGGTGCTTTTTACACGGTACGCTTAAGCCGACTCGCTGTTTGTCACGTTTTAAGTACTCTGATACATACACCCGGTGCAAACTGCAAAAGCAACAAACAAACCAAAACTCTCGTTTTGCTTGAGATTTAAAAAATACTGCAATAAACTTGCGTCCATCTCCCCCTGGCGGTTTGCAGTCAGGAACATGAACTCAGATGACCTCTGACCTTGGCCTGTACCTTGACATCAATGAGGGAACCCCCTATTGCACCTAACCAAACCCCAAATCTGTTTTTCATCGGACTTCAAAAAAAAAAATTTTTTTCGAAGAGACCTGAAAAACCAAAACCTAACCTTGGTAGAAAAGCTACCCAAACTGGAACACACATACATATGGACATGCGCGCCCTCACAATATCACCCCGCTCTTTTTGATAAAAATATAGTCTAGAAAGCTTTTATTGAACGCCCTGGAACATTTTAGTGTTATAATGAGAATAATTATGTTCTCTATACATTATATAATAATTTTTCCATACAGCTTTTCGTTGTTGAATGGATTTCATCATACAGATTTTTTCGTTGTTGAAAGGATCAAACATGTTCAGAGTGGTTCCATCACAAATTCAACAACTCTTCATCTGATGCAAATCCGTGTATTTTTTATCACCCGCGGTTGCTAAAGGCGCCTTCACGGGATAAAAATACGCGGACACATGGATGCATCATCGTTGATTGGATTGTGATGAACCACTCTGAACATGTTTGAATCCTAAATAGCGCTACCTCCAAAAACACCTTTGATACGGCGCACGTCCGACCAAAAATCTCTTCCTGGTAGATTTGGTAAGTTCTCTCATTGCTTAAAATCAATTCTGTTTCAATTGCCACCGTGATGCACCCATTTTGTGCTCATAATACAAACTTTCATAGAACAACTGAAATTTTTGAAAAACCTTTCCTCACGCTTTATCTAGTAAACCATAATAAACAAAAATGAAGGTGCTAGGATCACAAAATGGGCACCTTTAAACACAAAAGATAATCCATTTTCACGTGATGCCTTTGATGCATTATGAATTTAATGTATGAAGTAACATGCCATCATATACGCAGTGGCGTCTTTCAGTTATAGTGCGCTCGTGCTGGACTTACGCGTGCGCTGAAAGTCGGTACAATGTATACACCCGCATCGCTACTTCGTACTTTGAGCAGGACAGAGAATAGAATCTCTACTGTTCAAAAATATTAAGTAAAAAGGAAAAAAAACACCACTCAACGCCATTTCAAATGACTCCTTTCAGATATCACCTAAGTCAGTTACCAGATTAGCGACAGGAACAGGCAACTACGCTTATTACGACACAATGGATAGTAAGAATTCTCCAATTCCTGACTAAATGCCTGAGAATAGACTCACTCAACTAGGAGAAGGACCTTCAATACTAATCTGATCATTGCATCACTTTGCCATGTCACAGAACAATAAAATGATGGACCATAAACTACCAAACAACACTTACAAATGCCTGCAAAGTCCAAAATACACACAGCATATCAGAGAACAACTCCACCCAACAGGAGAAAAGAAGAACCTTCAATACCATCCAATATTGGCACTTACAAATGTCTGAAAAAGCCAAAATATACCCACACACTTACAACGTCTGCAAACACCCAAATACCCCACATGTACACATACACAAACATTCCTGATCATGGTCCATTTTTATCTTGTTTTCTTCCTCCCTCATATGGGAAACATATCACCAAACACCCTGTTGACAAATTTAAGATAAATGCCATTTGGATAGCGAAGAAAATGTGTACTAATTGGCCTATGGGACAGTGTTGCTTATTAAAGAGACATGAATTTCCAGAAAGAAGCAACCCCCAATTTTTCTTGACCTAGGTTTTTGACATATTTGGAATGCTTACCAATGTTTAAGATCACACCTGAAGTGAATAAGCCAAATGAACCGGCCGTCTTATCCAAGTAATAAGAGGATTTAGTATTTTCTGTCGTGCACGATAGAACGGTCAAAGCATGGTTTTTCTATGGGAAACGATTACGATAAGTTGCTGCAGCACTTCCAACCCGTTTAGGAGAGTGGTACCGGGGCCGTAATAAATACGGCATTTTGTCACATAGCTACAATTGACCGTAGGGATGTTGAGTTTCCCTGACAACGGGTGATGACAAAATAAAAAGGTGGTGGCCATTTGCAACGACCATTTTCCAAAACGGAGCCATCTTAAAAAGCCAAACACCTAAGAAGACAATTTTATGAATGGTAAAAATGTTTTTTTCTCTGGGCAAGAAGGGAGTTCAATAAACTATTCCCAAAACTATAAAAGTTTGCATGTGCCGATATTTTTCCCAAATGGCTGACATTTTTATTGAACAAAACTTACACTTTCTTATTATATTAGGCTATGAAGATGATTGTGGGCACAAATAACGATTTTCACAGGGTCAGAGCAAAATGAGGGAAAAAAAGGGATAATAAAGAAGAAAGACAGGAGCAGGAGCGGATGGTCCTTCTTTCCCTAAACCTAGTTTTACAAAACTATCAGATGAATATAAAGTGATGGAAGTGTTCATACGTCACTATTGTTCAAGATGGTCAACATATAAAAAGGCACAATCCTTTATACCCCTCATTCTGTAACATCACCTAAGATGACTATTTTGGTGACCAAGTGGCATGTTTTTTAGGTCAAGGTATGTAAACAGCAATTTCTCAAAAACTGTCAGGAGAGTCGTGAGTCATTTTAATCATGGACTTACCAATATCCACCCAAATTGTGACACCTTGACTACTTTATATATATTCACCCAAAAAACATATTCTGGAATTGCATGTGAATGTTGATATTAGGCGGTTATTATTTTAATAGGAAACTATATTTGTTTTGTTCAGATTATGTCAAGAGTAAAATGGCCCCGAATTTCGAACACTTAAATGGTCATGGTCACGTGCACACCTATTGGTGTCAATGTTCGGGTGGTTTTTTCATAGGGTGTTCATAAAACGCGCAGTTAGAAGTTTAAAAGAGGGACGTTACTGGAGAATTCTGTGTTGATATTAATTATTGTCACATTTAAGAATACATTGCAGTAAGTTAAAACACGTTGGGTACTTGTATTTAAAATATTGGCTATTTTGCTTAATAAAATTTTTTTTTAAAGTTAAAAAACATCATTTATATAATTCCTACCAGTTTTTGAAATAGTTTTATTGAAGTCTTGACCCAGGAAAACACTGAATTTTGACACCAAAATGTTTCTTGGTTATAAATAAGAATAGACGGTTTCTTTGACAAGATGTCGGCCATCTTGAAAAATAGCCATGTGTATAACTTTCCATGACTCGGACAATTCTGCCATTGTTATTGAACTCTTGACCAGAAACAACATTCCGACACTAATTCACCAAGTAGTGCGATTACCTTTAAAATGGCGGCCATTTTGAAAATGTTGATTTATGCAAATTGCCATCACTCTTATTTTTGTCATCCACGTATTCTCATGAACTACACAACCCCATGATCAATTTTGAGCATGATCGCAAATGTTTTATGCCGGCATGGTTGGTTATAATCTAAAGGCCCTTTTCACACCCTGATGCTGCAGCATAATCGCAGGCAAGTTCAAAACGAGGTTTTCGGTTTCTTTTGCACTGTTTTGTCCAAAAAAACCTTACAAACGTTCTCGGTAGGTGGTATACAACGATCCAGTGAAATTAGAAAATTCATATCCTAAAAAAATTCCTCCTGTCACTTTAAGTCGTGATGAAAAGTTGACAAAATCCGGTGAAGAAATTGTATCACATAATATCCAACTCTGCTGGAGAAATACAAACAATGTCCTCAATGCAATTGCCCATATTGTCTAGCCGGTCTAGCCTGTCATCAGGGGCATAGCCAGAGGGGGGGCAGGGGGACGAGCCCCCCCAATAATAATGATTGGTCGGTTTGAGACGAGCCCGCAGGTTCAACTTGAAAAATTCAGTCATGGCAACGGCAGGCGTGAATGCTGCCAAAGTATAGGTTTAAAGTTCAACTGGACAGCGGGCGAAAATGTAAATTTTACAAAAATCGTACAAAAATAGCCCTCAGAAGAAGACATGACAACATAATAAAACCCAATTCTGGACCCAAACAGGGGCACTCTGGCGGGCCCCGGACCTTACCCCATTTGCGGTCCCCGGTGAGATGAGACACTGCCCCCCCCCCCCATATGAAAATCTAAGGCTACGCCACGGACTGTTCATCTCAGTTTCTGTAAAGTCTGTAAATGAGGGCACAATCCAAATGCAAACCGACTTGCAACAATTCTAGACAAATAGTTCCCATTCAAACTTGTTTATTCATGTATAAACAATTTAATATCATCTTGACAGACATTTGAGATGTCATCCAAAAGATAATCAAACATATGAAACTATTAATTGAGATTCCAAAGGGATACAATTTATTGATAGAGGTCCGCTTCTTAATGTCTCACTGCCTTTCATAAGTCACATGCTTAAGTTGTGCACATGAAGGCCTTGTGAGATACCAGAAAAAATAGCCCAGGGATTTCCACCCCTTTTTTACAAAACAGTACTATGTCAAAAAAGGCAAAATAAGGCGTGAAACAGGGTTTATATCATACATTGTAAAAACAACTATGCAATCTTGTAAATTAAATTTGATTCTCTTCGCATTTAAAAGACTGATCAAGGCCAAGGGACCTAATTTCAAACAGACAATTAAATGGGTACACAATGCAATCATTTATTTGTACCAACTAAATACAGAATGGCCTGAAATGGATTCTTCTGATACTTTTGCATTTCTATGTGTGGCCATGCAATTTATTGCAACTCTTAAAGACCCAACTTTGAGGTTATAGAGACAGAAACAGGGCCGGTGGGACTGCTGGTCCTGATGAAGTTGAAAACCTCAGGAAATTGTAGCAAGATATATCAACTCTGGTGATGGGAAATATGGCGAGGATATTGCACAAGCAGGTAAGCAAACACAATGAAAATTTGAACATTGAATATGATAAAAAAACAAAAAAAAACGAGACGAACTCATATTTACGCAATGCGTAAAATATGTCTCAGCCGCTGTCGCGATCATTAAGCAGTGACAAATTGAACTACAATCAGACCACCCCTTAATTCTGGACAACAATGAATTAAACTTGGGACCACTAGACCACCTTAATTAAAACAGGCCAATGTTCGAATTGGAAGGTGGATATTTGACACCCAAATCTAATCAGGTCGCGAAGAAATGCATTTAGTATTTTAAGCTTTTCCAACCCGCCCCCAAAAAAAGCCTTTGGCACAAGAAAAGTGACTCAGAAAGAAATCTTAAAAATGTATAATGCCAAAATCCCTTAAAATTCCCTAAATTTAGTAAGAATATATGACAATGTAGGCAAGGTGGCAACCCTATTTTGAAAAAAACGTGACCACCATTTTAAATTTTGCCCATACGAGGCCTGAATTTATGTATTTTCACATTTTCCAAGAAATGTAAACAGGCTGAAAACCAAAAGAATGACCCAGTACAAACAGACTAAAAAACCCTGAAAACAAGGTACTACATATGGTTAATACCGTGTTGTGGTATACTTTGCTCTCCCACCTAGAAATTATGACTTGATTTTGCATATTAATTAGATCATTGCATATTTAATTTGCCCGAAATACGCCCCAAATCTATTCAGGGCGGAGAAATCTTCCTCAGCACGCTTCTTCCACCAAGTTACATCATTCTCAGTGTCAAACAAATCAATATGTTGCAAAAATGGATACCATTAACGTATGTGATGGAATGAAATACAACTACAGTGTAAGAAATGGATAAGGGATATATCCAAAAAATAAGACTCGTCAAACCATCACACCCCTTTAACCGTTGCCCCCAACAGAGATCTTGCGCAACGTCACTGCACCGAAGCAATTGGGGCGACCTAAAGCAATCCTCAAACCTGTGATGTTCCAGCCTTTAGCTGAAGTCAACCACCTTTTTTTGCTAAAGGGTCAAATTTAACTTATTCTTCCACTTTCAACCTATTTTCCCTGTTTTTATGCATTATTAAACTTCTACATATCAAGTCCCCACCCCAGGTTCATCGGGCATTCATTTCTTATTATTTTATCAAAGAAGCCATAGATAAGTCATTGTTAGGAAAGTTCTAATAACAATTTTTAGTAAACCAAGTATGGTATATCCAAACCCAATATAATTTAACGAATAGATTATCAATATCCTCTAACGACAGAATTTAAAGGAGAGTAACAACTACAAGTTCCATAACCAACTTTTAAAAGATTGATTAAAGCTCTCCTTGGGAATCTGTACATCCCCTGTTAACAATATGGCAAATGCACTGCTTTCCTCAAACTCTTCTCGATATAACCAGGAGAGCTTTTCGCAAGCACCACCTATTTTAAACTCAATCCCTGCAACAAAAGTAACAAAGAAATGTCTTTTTTAGGTCAAAGCTATACCAAAACCGGGGGATTCGTGGACCCGCGCGACATCATTATACTAAGATGATGAAAACAAATCTAAGGACTACCCGTCAAGCTGAATACCCATCCAACCTTATCAGGAAGAGTCCCACAGAGAGCAAGGTGCATTAAAACTTAGAGGTTGGATTTCTTCACAATTAAAGTGCAGCGAGATTACTGCGATGAAAACATAGAGGTAATTTTAATCTATTGCCTCTTGACTTCAACC
>JAMKCH010044333.1:0-12429 GCA_023653785.1 Ophioderma brevispina
TTGGAGATTTAAGGGCTGTCCTGAAATTGGCCCATAGATTTAACAAAACGCCTTTTGATGTATTTGGCAGGTTATTCCACAGATTTCGGATTCGGACCAGTGCGAATATGGTTTTCCATTTTTTTGCTTGGGGATTTCTGTAATCTTCTCTGTTTTCGGGTATTATTGTGAATTTTTGCCCGGCGTGAGGAATGTTTGAAGATATTTCAAAATACTGGGGTAACATATTATTCTTGTATTTAACAGAAACGTAAAGCTACTGCCTTTTTTAACATTCGAAGATGTTGAGTGCATTGAATCGTTCAAATAATTAGGTTTTGGTTGGACTCAATATTCACTATTTGAAATTATCCTCATTGCAACGTTTTTTGGAGACGGACAATTTTTATTCATATGTTGCTACTAGTATTTCCCCCATAGTGGCAGTTGGTGTCCACTGTAAACGGGCCTCGACCTTTTGCCCATCCAACCAAATCGTTGTGACATGAATTCATTCATAGTTTTGACCTTATGTAAAATGATTTCCACTTCACGGGGCACCATCCATCACTGATCAATTACATCATGGATAGCGATTACCACACAACTGTGTGCATGAACATTGGGCGATTAGGCTGTTGTATTTTTACACATGTTGGAATCCTTGTTGAAAATGGTCGTTTCGGATCTTTTTAAGCAACCATATTTGCAACCAACTTAACAACACCACCTTATAGAAAATAATATTATCTTGGTTGTCAGCTCTACGAGAGAATAGGTCTAATCATTTGTCCATGGCGCCCTCTTGAATCTGGCCAGCAATCACTGGTGATTTTTTGCCATAGAGTTAGCATTTATACCCTACCAAAAATACCACTCTCTTTTATACACTACCATTTCGGATTTTTCCGAATGTTCTATCATACTAAACTTCACAATAATTTTTATTGATGATAATATAATTCTACAAGTAGAGCTTCTACCAAGAATCCCTTGAGCACTTTTCTTGCAACGACGTGTGCCATGAATAGTGGAAAAAATGGACAGTACATGCAATATGCACAATAATAAACCATAATTTAAGATAAGGCAGGACTAATGAACTATAATGTATCTTGCATTTTGTGGGTAAAAATGACTTCAACTTGTTTGGAACTCTAATGTTTCTAGCGCATACTTTACTCAATTATCAACATGTTTGTTCCACAAGGTTTTCATCATTTATGATCCCTAAGAATTTTGCTTCATGCACTCTATTTAACTTACAACCATCGAGATAAGCATAGTTATTATCCTTATTAATTTTCGTAGTCTGTGCACGTGTTTCCAACTAACCTTAATTTGTGTTTTCTTGCATTCAAAGACAACTTATTTGCTCTAAACCATTTGGAAACTTCCTTAATTTCTTTATTAACAGTATTACAGGTACGGACATATCTTCGTGAAAGAAAAAAAAAAAACAGTAGTGTCCAATCTGCCAAATAGAATTGTGTTTAATTAAATTTGATGTCCAAACAAATATCATTCATATAAAGTAAAAAGCAGTGGTCCAATATAGATTCCTTGTGGGACCACAAGTTTTACATTTTTCAGTTGGCAATTTCATTGAGTTTGGTACAAACATACTGTTTTCTATTTTCACGATAATTCTTAGAAGCCATTCATAAGATATTCCTCTAAAACCATAATGATACAATTTATGCATAATATACTGGATCGATCGTAACAAGCCTTTGATAGATCCATGAAGATACTGACTGCCATTCCTGCCCCCATCAATACTTTTACCAATGGTCGTTGACAAAATCTGCACAGCCACGTAGTTAAGTGACTTGTTCTAAACCAATACTTTTTTTAATAGAGTAAGTATTATTGTTTCACACAACAAATTGGTATGATCTATTATATACCAGACGTTCAAAAGCTTTTGACAAACATGGTAATCAGACAACGGGTCTATAGTTCCCGAATGATTCTGGACTATCCTTTTTTTATATATTGGAACCAAAACCTTTGCTATTTTGACTTCTCAGGTACGAGGTACGATGCCGGTAAACGTGACCCTATTAAAAAATCAGCAATTAAAGGATAAGCTATTTCTTTCTGCAGCAACTTGTTTAATTACATTAGCTTTAGACCGTCATGACCAGGACTTTTCCTATGCCGAAATCTTGATTAAATTCACAATCTCATCTTCGTCAGTGGGTCGAAAAAGTATTTTTGCTATTATTCTTTTGTAGATAGTAAAGTCCTGGGCCTGAATGATTTATAGTAGATGCTAAGGATGGGCCTACATTTGCAAAATATTTGTTTAAATTCTGTTGCAATTCTTGGTCGACAGTATAATTGGAATTTCCTGAATAAAGTCTCGGAGCCAGTGTTCGTCTTTGTTCGAATAATAGAAATTTTAGAACTTTCCAGGTGTTTCTCATATTATTTTCTTTCGCGTGTTAAAATCAAGCTCAGGTTACGAAATAATTTTGTTTTGCAAACTGTATCTAGACTTATTTGGTTTCTGTATTTTCCTGTACTTTTCAATATTAACTGTCTGTAGAGGCTTCTTAATAGCTAACTTAATAACTTTATTTTCCTTATTTATACTTTTCAACAAACCGAATGATAATCCTCAAAGAACTTAAGTTTATTTGTTTTCGGAACGAACACGTTTTTTATCTTTGGGATGCATTTGTCATAAAGTTCATTAAATTTTAGCATAAACTTGTATACGAATCATTTACATCTTCTGAATGACATACAATATTCCAGTTTAAGCTACACCCCAATTCCGTTTTAAAATACTCAATTCTTAGGCCAAAAATTGTTGTATTGGAGTAGGGGGCCAGTGCAAAATAGGGTAGGCGGGCGGTGTTTTGTTTTTGTTATGTTATTTTTAATAATGCATTACTACATCAACTCATCAATCATAGTCTATGTAATGTTATTAAATATTGATACTTTTGACTATAATATTGAAAATCCTTAAAGAGAAGTGCCACAGTTACAACCAGAACACAAAAAACACAAAAAATTATTGAGAAAATCGGTTAAATCAGGTACAAACCAATAAAGAAAATCTATTAAAAAAATTAGGGAAGGTTACTTTGGTACAGGGCTGCTTTTCAAAATTAGGGTAGGCGGGTTTACTCCAATACAACATTTTTTTTGGCCTTATCGGTAAATTTTCGAACTTCGATTTTACCCTCTTCCAATATGGTCGGCGGTAAACATTCATCTGGAGCTATTTGTGAAGAATTTTTCAAAATTGATCATTTTTGCATGGTTTGTACAGCCTTATATATTGCCCTCACCTGAATGATTAAGCCCAAATTAGCGCCCTTATGGGTAAAACAGAATGAGTTTATAATAAAACCACTCCGGATTTGTTTATTAAGTAGACGCAAGTATCACGGTGTTTTTCAAGTACAAGAAAGCATGCCGGTGTTGATTCCTTTGGCATCCACCCTTTTGTGACCCGGCCATTGGACATTATATGGATTTAAATAGAATTAGTATTAGAGTTTTGTGGTAGTCATGAATACGCTAAGTTGGGGCTAAAATCCCTGGAAGTCTTAGCCTCATAATACATGTTTAATGGTTTGATATTTTGTGCAATAAAACAATAATCTGTATTCTCCAAGGTCATTTGAAAGCAAATTGAAGTAATTTCTTTTTTTTTGTGGAAAATGTGCCTTGTGTCACTTTAAATATATTAATTCGACTCCAAGTGACGTTTAGAGAACATGAACAATATTTTAGACATACACATCTCTTCGTCATTTTCTATATTTTATTATTTTGATGCATTTTGCAAAAGCCAGGCAAGCCCAATAGGGCTGACTAAAGCACTAAATGAAAGGGAACCCTTTTATACCTAAACTAAACAAAGGGAACGAAAATGAAGAAAAAAATGTAAAAAAGACCAAAAAATGGATGGATAAAAACACTTAACCTGGAGTGCCTTGACGCTGCTTTGAAGCAGGAAAGGAGGCATAAGTCACACATCATGTCAGCAGATCAATCCACAACTTTGGCCCATGGTGGAAGAAACTCTCTGACAAAGAGTGAGGGGACTGAATGGTGGATACAGGGCCCCGCGATGATTACATCTGGAGTTGGCACGATAGATAAAGGAGTAAAAACATTGCGAGCCGGGAACGACCCGCAAGAAATTTTTGAAGACTGACGACGGCAAAAAAGTCACGCCGAGTCTCAAGAGACGGCAGGGAAGTTTTGGAAAAGGAGGTCATCATGTTCAGGATTCCAAGCTGCAAATGGTCCGACGTGCAAATCTCTGACCAATTCCAATTTTTTGGTTAGGTCTGCTAAGAGGGTTTCACAGGCTGTGCTTGCTTTATTCTAATATGACCTAATAAGGAAATGTTACATGGGGCTACGAAGAGGTTTAGGCGGAGGAATGGAATTTCTAAGGATCATGCCAATGAATCGTCCGAGCCTTATTGGCAGATGCATCTATGTGAACTTCAGGTAAGTCCTAACTGTGCAATGGTCTGATTTTATATAAAATGTAGGTTTGGGATGGATTGTACCTAGTAGATATGACCATTACTTTGGTTTTCTTACCATTGTTTGAAGGAGTTGGATGACTTTGTTAATGTCATCTTGAAAGTCGACAGTATCTTGGGTGTTGCTAATTGGTTTGTAGTGGTGCATCTGCGTGGAACACATTTGCAACCTGAAGAAAAAGGGAATGAGCAAAGGTAATTTGATAAAGTCAGAAAAGAGGGGCCCGGGACGAGCCTTGGGAACTCGGAAAGAACAGCAACAGGGAAACAGTACAGCCAAGGACGAAGACACGCACTGAACGTGTTTAGGTAACAGCATATCCAAGACAAAAGTTGACCAGATATGCCGGCAGCAAAAAGTTTTTGAAGAAGAAGCCTGTGGGTAACTTTATTCAAAGGCTTTTCCAGATGCAATAAGGGCAACGGCCACATCATTGCGTGTGTTCTGAGACTTGTGCAGCCTGAGATGGTCGTGAGGAGAGCATCTGTGGCTGAGAGTTGGGAGAAACAAAACTGTCTGTGGTTAGCCAATTAGTTCTTGAAGGGGGAGAGAATGTATGTATTGAAAAAACCAATCGGAAGTGAGGGCTTGCTACATTCCTCGGCAAAGGGGGAAAATATAATTTAGTGCTATATAGCCAGCACATAATATTTCACCTGGCATGCTTTTGAAACAGATTTTGAAAGCACTATTGCCGTCTGTTGTATTGGATTAGCATACCGTGGGGTAATGATCAGAAAGCATGCGCCTTTGCCAGATGAAAGGTGGATTCAGACGGTGATATCATAAAGTCTGGCTAGCACGTAAAATGATATTTTCTCTGCTTTTACCTGGAACTGTACAAAAACCTGAGACCTCAGAATTGTTTTCAAAACCCTTAGAAATCACGGATGAAATGTGTATTTTATTTAAAGCCGGGTACATGAGCACATTTTAGAAAGAGGCGCAGCTCAGCTAAGTTTCCAATGATTTTGAGATTTTTGCCACTTGCGTTTGTAATTGCTAGTAAACTAAATTCTGTGAATGGTAAAGCTCGAAATGTTGTCGTAAAAGAAAGAATTTGTATTAGAATAATAATATCGAAATTCGACTGCCGCTCCGAAAGAAATAGGGGAAAAGCGCAATGTACGTGTCTACGCCCATCCATTAGTTGTTCCATTGGTTCAGGCAAGTCCAGTTATAGGTCCATTTCGTGAAGTGGCACTATTTATATAATTGACGGACAGCAGTTTTTCGTTTCCGTGAGTAAATTCCCACTCTGGGATTTCGATTGTAATTACAAAAATCGTTCATGTTATGACAAATGCGCAATTTTGGGTATATAAACGTTCACTAGACAATTATCAACACAAACGTGCAACAATCTCAATTTTTGAAAAAATTGGTGCCGCTCTTCAAAAATGTTGCTTTGCTTTTAATGGATTTTAAGTCTAAATAATTTATGTTCATACAGAGAATTGAAACTTTTAATTTTACTATCAGGAAATGTACTGGTTTTGGTATCGGCCACAAATACTAAAAAACAGACTTAATAATGGCCTGTAAGGTGTTAAAGAGCTCAATGATCATTTCACTAGAGGAAAAAGTAAAAATGCAGTACGCAAAACCCTGAGAAACTCCTTATTCGTGCTTTCTAAAACTTGTAAATTGAGGTTCTAAGAATTGTGGGATTAGGATGGAATGTAGGACGCGAACGTTGCGATATGACGATTGTGTCAGGTTAGTCCTTAGGGTGGGCTACTCTACTTGGTCCATTTCATTGAAGATTATATTTTGAGGGATGTACAGGTATGCGTGTTCAGGCATCTGGATAGGTTCTCATGTTTTCACGACTAATACTGCAATCTCCAAGGAGTGACAGATGATCGATAGCACCGAATTCAGTGGCTTCTTTTCCAATGTCTCTTCAAATGAAAGATGCAATATAGATTAAAGGATATTCCCTTTGAATAGTTTCAAAGTCTAGTAGGTGAGTGTTTGGAGAGAACTAGATAATGATCATGATCTGATTTATTCACTTTGATTTTGGCCACGCTATATCATCTCCCAGTCAACTGATGTACTCAATGCTCTGATCTTTTTTTGAAATAACCTTTTTCTTCATTTCTTTTGCAAAACCTGGGTTATAGTTTATTGATCCATACCAATCAGACAGAATTGTCCTATCCGTATTTAAGAAATATTTCTTTTGGCTATTCGAGGAAATCATCTTTGTAATCACGGGCAACTAGACTGCACATATACATATATATATCTATAGATTATATATAAGATATATAATATATATATATATATAATATATTATATATATATATAATATATATACTATATATATATATATATTAAGCGTTTCGTCACATCACGGAGCTTCTCATCCATTTCGTTGTTTTTGCTGATGAGCTGAAAGCTTCAAAAATAAAACTGTGGAATTCAACATCCGATGCTTATTTGCATATTCTTGGCAACTATTGATTTCACACGTAAATAGCTTATTCAGGGTCATCCAGTACATGAATATATATATATGTAATATTATAATAATATAGATATATATATTATATATATAGATATATATATATATATATAATGATATATTATATATTATAAAATCGAGCCTCGATTGTGTTTAAAATTATCAAAAAATCCATTTTTTGCACTATTGGTGGAAATTGTTGTAATAAGACCCCTGTAAGTGGCTGTCTGGATCCGGACTTTTTTAGGCTAGAAACAGTCCGCAGATGGGCATCTCAAGCCCTCTATTAAATGCGTTCGATGTCTGTTTCACAAAGAGAATACGTGTTTGAGTATGAACTTATACTCAGCAATTAGAGACAATCGGCATTTTGAATTTTTGAACCATTGACCATATTGGGTGAAAATCTTCGAAACCCACAAAAGTCACAATGCAATATTACATTTCATTCATTTCATTCTCATTTTGCTCAAATTATTTCCTAGACACTTACTACAATTGTTTTTCCAACAGTCCGTATTAGTGAAAATGTCAGTATTTTAACTTCTAATGTCCCGTTTTTTGAGAGCTATTGATGGTGCTAATAATATACAAGGCAAAAACCAAACTTCCTCAAAACATTTCCCTACTTCGTTTTCATTGATACCATTTTGGCTAAGTTCAGATATTCCTTTCATTTCACACTGGGCTATCAAACCCCTCGTGTCACCGCGCATTGCCTTCCGGGTTTTCTCCTGATTGTAAAGCACGACCCCATGGCAATAAGTTGTTTGGAATCAGATCACATACTGCATTATGCATGGGGTGACGTCGTATTAGCAAACTGTCTCTTTTGTTGTTGGTTTGATGATTCTTTCACAGTTTTTCTACATTGACGTGTGTAATCGCAATCGAGTAGCGGTGGCCGGCGGCAAATCTATATACATCCTTTTTAAATATCGTTGAGTGTCCCGTAAACTTTGTTAGTGCTTTATATAACCTATATAACACATTGCCTCAAACAGTAATACTGATCTCACTTTTATATTAGTCGAATGTTGCATTCTTTTTGTAGGCGCTAGTTGCGAGGCTCATTTAGCTAAGATGCCTGCTTCAGCGTTGACCAACATTATGGATAACGTCATGTAACTCATCCGTTCATAAGGAAACCAATATTCAACGGCGTCGTAATTGTATACTTCTAGCGCAAATAGTAAAAAAAACATGAACAGCATGCGCCACTTCAGGTCCAACTACTTGCCATCCGTCATTAAATTTGCTTGCTTTGCATTATCTAAGTATACGGAGGTTTTAAGTTAGACCCGATATAGAATATACCATGCCCCTATCGTGCGCGGCAGTTTCCGCAAGGCCATTTTGCAATCCAGTTATTACTTTCTTATACAAATGCTTACATTTTACAGGAACCAGCTCATATAAAAGATGATATGCTTAGAAAATTGCATATGTTACAAATATATCTAAAAAAAGGCCTGATTTCGCATAATTTTCAAAACAACATTTTAATGATTTATTTATTAAAAAACAGTTATGTGGTGTTTTATTCGTTCGTTCTGAACGAACGAACGAACGGTGTTTATTTGGGGATGATAGTCCAGATTCCTTTTATCAGCTCACATATTTAAGCACAAGGCCAAGCTATATTTTTTGTTCAAATATGTTGATAAATACAATAATTGATACAGAACGTTTAATGATGGCGTATAACATGTTCCTTTGAAACATCGCCAATTTGGGGAATTTGAATGCCCACTAGACACCGATCAGATTATTGTACTGCTCAGAAAGAGAATATCAACCCGGTTTGAAAGCAGATATGGTCCGCCGTGAGCCATAGTCCGTGCTCCACATACGACAACGGAATAAAGAGTGAAAACTAAAGTTGCGTGAAGAGTCAAAACTCATCGAGTGCCCTATTCTTTTACCGTTGTAAGCCGACTAGGATTACGGCTGCCTATAATTACCACACCGAACAAGCATATCAAGCTCACCTACATGTGTTACAGTATATAGTACGGCCCGCATGAATACTGCCACATTATGGCTATTTATCATTTGCGTGTACAACTACTACTACTTTTCATTAAGGCCTTGCATCTATTTGTGTTATGTTTATGTGGTATGTGCGTGTGTGTGTGTGTAAACTTGTAAACACCTCCGATTGGGGAACATTTTCTAGCCTAAAAAAACCTCCGATCCACCGGACATTTGACGACCGGGGACGTCCCCTATCGTAGGAACCTATACCATGGGGGTAGCCCTATGTCTAAAAGTGCTAAAAATGGCCTAACCCCATTTTGGGGTGGGCCTAGAAATGCCCATAACCCACTGATAGTGAACATAAAACACACAAACAGCTGAACCCCCTGCTGATCGGGGACATTTGTGTGTCCCCCGATCATAGGTTTCGGACTAGTGTCCCCTATCGAACACACATACAGACTGTGTGTGTGTGTGTTGTGTCTGTGGTGATAATGTGTGTCTGTGTGTGTGTTTTGTGTGTGCTGAGATATGTGTGTCTGTCTTTCTGTATGTTTTTTATCAACATTGTAGGTACTTTGTAATTTTTTTGTCTAGATGTATAGTGCATTGACGGATCAAGTGCATACTTGATATGCTCATTAATAAAAAAGGGTCCCTTAGTGGGCAAAAAGGATCATTATTAATAGGTTGTGCATGTGGCATACCTTTTGATTAAAATGTTGTCTAGCTATTTAAAGGCATTCAAATTTGACATGAGGTTCATATTTGCTATAGGCGATAAAGATTTTCGCAAACCATGTATCAAACCCCTAGGCTTGAAGTATAAACAAGAAAAGCCCTTCTGTCCGGGTCCAGTTGCGTGACGTTTCTTCCGTATATTGCTGGTTCAACCTCCTCAAATCTCATACTTGTAAAATAATTTGCTTGTAGAGATGGTGGAAGAAAGTAAGCATCTCCTAAATAGAAGATATCAAACACGAATAGCTATCCTATATGTTATCGTCCCCTGATTGTTTTATTCTGTTAGTTCATGCAAATCACCGAGTGCATTGGTTAATTGATATCGATATTCTACTAGCCAACAATTAGGATAATATATACATTACTAAGTGCAATTGCTCTTTTATTAATATCAATTAAAATGGTGAATCTGCTTTTTTCTTTCTTTTGTGCAAATAATAATAATAATGATACTACTAATAAATGGAAATTTTAATTAGTCATTAGGTTATAATGAGCTCTTTTCTTATGTAAATTAATATTCATATCATTTGTTATCGCACAACGGAATAAACTGCAATACAAGGGATTCGTTAGGGGAATTGATCAAAAGCAATTTTTGCCCTAATGTAGGGGATAGCATAATAATTTTTATTTTACTTGCTCGTATACAAGATCAGTAACGGCTTTTACTTAATTTTGATATAGCTTTTCACTCTTTACTCAAATTTTACGTTATATAATTTTTAGAGTTTCTTTGAAGCAGCTTAAAAAAAACGAAGTCAAGAAAAAATAAATTCATCGTGCCCCCGCAAGTCCACTATGGGCAATCAAAACTAAATTTAGTCCCGAGAGTAAGAGAGAGAAAGAGAGAGAGAGATTCTCCGTTGCCTGTCAATTTTCGCATTGCATTTACTAATTTCACTTTCACCTTCTTTGTCCTCGGAGTTGTGTCCATTGATAGCTTTATCAGGAAGACCGCTCACATTAGGAAGCGGTATAGCTGACCTTTTTGATATCAAAATAATAAGTGATAGGGGTTTAATCAGTTAAGACACAAACCTCCAAAAATCACAGAATCTTCAGAGTATCTGACCGGACACAATGACCTCATGCTGCATTAGGTGTTAGAGGTCTGCTAGCAAAAACTATTTAAAGATGTCCATTCCGAGGGTATAATGGATCAGCGTTGCGCAATATGCCACAAAAAGGAAATGATGTTCGATTTCCATGGCCCATGACGTTCTTTGCCCTTCAAGGTGTTCTGTACTTGTTTTAATACAGTACTATCAAAATGGTATGGCGCATGTGTCTCATGGCCAACATACCATGCTATACATTACAAAGCCATTTTCTTCACGAGTTCATCTACTGATGTATGAGGAAAAGAAAATATTTTCCAATCTTTTATTTATAGTATCTATTGGCATTGGCATTCCAAGAATGTTTGATGCTGAAAGACTCTAGTTCTGTAGAATGAAACAGACCTACGTATACAATCAAATATTACATCCGGATATGGGGTAATACGTCGTCAAAATTGAATTAATTGCTACTTGCAACAACCTAAATGTTGTTGGTTTTATTTGAACCTTTCTATATTTTGGGAATAATAACTTGTACAAACACCAGTCAAAATCTACTTTAGTACTAGTTTATCATCTACTAGTGTCTTGTAAATTTAGTTTGCCGTTACTGTTATAACAAGATTGTACGGTGTCGAGTTGAATAATTAAAGCTAATATGGAGGACATTTTTTTATATATTATCCATTGCCGCACGTTTGTTATTCATTGATAATAACCATAAGAAAGTAAATCCATATTTTAAATAAAATTTCATGAAATAAAGTAATGAAAATGGAACGGGATAACCATATTTACTTTTCTATCTCTCACTTATTAATTTTCATTCGGACAGAGTCTTTAATATCAGTTGCATGACTATTTTGGAAAAAATGGTCATCTTTGATGAATTTACTTGTTCAATATGCAATATAGGACTCACACCGGCAGTATTAAAGGAAGCAGAATGAAATATGGATTTGGTAAAATGTATTTGAGTTTTCTTCCAGCACATGCTGTCGATTTTTAAAAGGTAATATAGACAACAATGTTAATGGTCTATTCTCGGAATTATCCACCTTCCCCCCTCCCGCCTGACAATTTCCAAAGTTCAAACTCAGTGTGGAAATTCTCCAATGGCCGTGGGAAGTCCCATAGCTTTACAACTGTCCATCTTTGTGTTTGTGACCACGACGAATGAGGAAAAAACAGCCCACACCCAGTTATCTTTATTAGCATATCACTACTCATGATCTATTTAGTGCATCGTAATGTAACACATGGGAATCTGCTTTCTTTTACGATTTTTCATTGTGGGAATTACCATGCACTTTTGGATTTAATAGAGAATTCATAATATGGAATTCCCATATGCACTCTTTTGGATTTTCTGGAATTCCCCTGCTGTGTGGCGAAAGAAGGGAGGGTGTGGATATTCCCACTGTCATCCTTAGGGATTAGACAATTTCTGGATAACCCTTTCTTTCGTGGGATTGCAATAGGGTGGTTAAAATGGATCTTCCCTTGCCTAATTTTTACGAAAATTGTTTATGACACTGCTATAAACACATCCTGTGAAGGTAATTTCAATGTTCACATTGTTTTGGTGTCAACCCCGAACCCCTCATAAACTTAATTTTGAAAAACCTTGACTTTTTTCTCAGGTTTTCTAAATGGTACCTTACC
>JAMKCH010044334.1:0-12527 GCA_023653785.1 Ophioderma brevispina
ATATCAAGTATAGATCACAATACACATAAATCGGAACAACACCTTTTAATAGCCACCATGACAGACAATCTAATTAATAGTGCCTGTAAAGTGTCCCTCCGGTCTAAAGAAGGGGTGCAGATGGAGTTGCCCCATGCTTTAAAGTTGAATGAACTTTGTGGGAGGGCATGTGGTCCTGCAGTGGAAATGCCCGACTCACGACCCAAAGGTCCTGGGTACGAGTCTCCTGATGTCCAAGGTGTTGTGGCACATTTAGTTTATGATTTTTCTCATGAACTATTGTGACACTTTAGTTCTAAACTATTTTTAAATCCGTTTTAAATATTAGGAACTTTAACTATCATATTGTTCTTTAGACAAAAAAAAAAAAAAAAAATATCATGACTATAGGCCTAATATGGAACCATCTAAACTAAGCTCACTCGAGCATTCATCTGGGATATCATTTTAGGACTTTTTCGTATACAAATTAACAGTACTAAGTAGCCTTTGTTCGGAACTAAATTAAATACATGCTTTAGAGAAGCATTGTAGTATATGTTGCAAATCAAAAAAACAAATCTGTTGTATTTCCATACTTTCCTTTGTCATTATAATGAGCCTAACTGGTTAAAGACATATCAGTGACCCGGGGGGGCCCACTTCTCATGAAAAGGGGTACATCCGTGTCCAAGCAATCACCAAAAGCACCAATATGTATTTCCCAAGCTTGAATTTCACCCCTAAACACTATCAGCAGCGCAATTAAACAAGTACTTGATGGACTTTGCGCCCCAAACAAGTATCAGTATCGGCAATTTTGCATACCCTAACAGTATTTTGTCTTTCTCACTACCCTACGCAAGTTATTGGATGCAATTATCCCCCTTTATACGTAAAACCCCATCCATATTCCTTCGTGTATTTTTTTTGCACATCAGCGAGGCTTGTCTGATCTTGGTGTAATTCAGAAAATATCTGGGGAAGTTATTTTTTTTTTCTGTCCAGGATTATCCGAGGAAGGTTTAACCAAGACGAGTCCTTAAAAAGGACAATCTTCTGCTTTTGTGTCACAATTTGTGAAATGAGAAAACAACAATTGAGTTTGGTAACCTATATTAATAAATACTATTCAGGCATCAATCATAATTATCAACCTGTATTGTGAAACAAACGAATGCAGTTTCATGTTACTTTTTCTTATACATCTGGTATTATTTTGAATGTAGAAATCACATTGCATGGAACACTAAGCTCAGTTTACCATACTTTCCCTTGTAAAGGGAACTTGTTCTATTGCAAAGGCCAATCACTATTGTGTAGTATACCTGTCATAACATTGCTGTACAAAAGTTGTGGCTTGTTTACCACTCATGAAATATTAGTCTGCTATGAATAGTTCCATGCCTATCAGTGATTACATAATTATACATACAAACAATGTTACTTCTGTCCCACATTGTATATTATACCATTGGAAGTATTATTTGGATATAAATTGGCGATAGAAGTCATTCTACAGTTACTTGTCAAGCAACAATTTTGCCATCTACCCAACCAATCAGAAAATGTTACATAGACTCACCTTTATGTTAGGACTAGTCTCATATAGTGCAATCAGGGAATTCACTAGCACTAGTGGTGCCAGTAGGGTATGTATATCACTGACCCTGGCATGTATGGAAATATGAGACTCTTTAACTCAACAGACAGTATCAGTAATAGCTGAAAAGTGTAAACAATAGATGGGCTGTGTACACACAATTAATAACTGCGTAACCACTGCATGAGGGTTGGTCAATTCAGGATTAAATCTTCCTGCCTGGAGAAGAAAAGGTAAATGCATTTTTGAGCCAGGGTCCGTACCCAACAATTCTCAGGACGGCGCGGCGGCACGACTAGTCGATAAAAGTCAAGTCCGACAATATGGCTGCTGAGTGGCCATTGCGCTACATGCACAGCGCGCGCGGGGTTTCCCTTCCATCTTCAATTTCCAAACGCACATTTTCATTCGAATTTAATAGAATAATTTGAAAGTTTGTATGTGATTCACTATAGCAAAATAAAGGAATATATGGGCTTATAAAAGTAAAACAGACTTGAAGGTTAAAGTGTGCATAGATTCATATTTAATTTGCGCGGGAGGGGGTGCTGCTCTTTCTCGCACGAATCGGGGAACCTATACCAGGTTTCGTTCCGAAACACATTTTCTCATGCACATTTTATAAAAACAATTTGATATTTGTAAGTGGTTAACTTTAAATCCATGAGACCAATGATCGACGGTATAAACAGTACAATATAGTTCATGCACGTGAGGTTTTACTTGATCATTAAATTAAAGGTGTTTCATGGAGAGTTCGCGTAAGTGGTACGGGTTGGGTCGCGGAAACCTTGGGTATTTAGTTTTATATTTAAGTTGAGTTTAAGAACAAAACCCCACCCACACCCCCTCCCCAACACCCGAACACCCCACTCACCTGAACAACCCCCCCCTCCCCTATGCATAGTATCTCATATAGCGAAGGAATTTTGCATACCGCCGTACTGTTGCAGAGATACAGCAATTATCATATTTAATTAGCTCATTTGCATACCTACGCGCATATATCACCTACTTTTCATAGTCACAAAAGATGTGCCCCATTATATCTTTCATGCAGTGGCAGAATATTGGAGTATCCCTATGTACCAGTTTTTAAAAAATATAGCATTACGCTGATTTTTGCATATTTAATTAAGCTCATTTGCACTCATTGCCCGAAATATGCCTACCCCCAAAAAAAAAAAACTAATTAGGTTTGAGAACTCTTCTGGTCAGCCCGCTTCCTCCCCCAGGTTACATCATTATACGCCTTACAGAACTCCGGAAAACTTGTACAAAGGCCTTGCAGGAACATTTTTCCATAACTTATGTCAAATTAAGATACTTAATTAGCATTTTTACACCCAAACTAATCACGTCAAGAACTCATCACCCGCTTCTTTCCACCAAGTTGGCAATCATGGTCGCCCTACGGAACTCCCAGATAACTTGTTGCAACCTGGGTTAACATTTTAATCACGGACGGACTGACGGACGGACGACGGACGCTGCTCTTTCATAGTCCCCGTCTGAACTTTTTCGGCGGGGACAACTAAACAGCAGAATGCTTAACTCTATCACCCCCGTTTAACATTTATAATAGAAGTTACCTACCATTCAAAGTGAATGGCATTCGAGCAAAAGTTTTTAAAAACACAATTATTTGAGAATTATGTTCCATAAATTTTGGTGTAATGACATGTGAATGCATTGGCTTTGCAGTGAAACCATTGGCAATTAATTTAATAGACTTTCCACCACACGAATGTATCATAATGGGGTTAATGTCAATGACAGTGTCTAATTGCTCAATAAATACTTTTGGCTGATTTACAGGAAATTAGAGCAAAATTAGATAAGAAGCTTTTTAACCCCGGAGGCAAGAAATGGCATAAAAATGCTGCAATATAAAGTGTTGCGGTGTTAATGGAAGAGTTGAAAATGCCATTTTTATAGATCTTAAAGTTGTTAATCACTTGACCCTCACTTTATCAATGTAATTTGGGATTTAGCTGTATTTGCAGAGAAATGTTTTGAATTCTTTCATTGATACTTTGTACAAATAAAGTGTGAATACATGATGTTGATCCATTAAATTACATGAAAGCCAGCCATTGCCTGACAGATATTTTGATGCAATATTGACAAGTAGTCCCATTAATAAAATAGCAATTTAAATGAATATCTCAATATGAATAATAACCACATAGGCCTATAGGTTTTGCACAGATCCAATAAATAGCACTTCTTATTTTGCCCTGAGATGCCCCCTATCCCTCTAATTCTTGGCCAAAAAATCCCAAAGGGAACTCACTCAGGTCATGTAAGATATCCAGACATCTCTCGGGGGGGGGGGGGGGGGGGGGGGGGGGGTAACCATACCAATAAGACACACTTATGACCTAGGGCTAAATAACCTTGCGATTTGAGGGATAGAATAGTTCCTAAAATGTGAAGTTCTAGTGCACAGTTCTGATATCCTCATAACGAAATGTATATAAAAGTAGCACAGGCTGATGAAGTGTGCCATCGCTTGCCCTGCTATGGGGGTTTGTCTTTTGAATATTTAGGCATAGACTGCTAGCATCGAACTAAAGAGTTGTGTATAAGATATTTGACCTTTGCCTGATAAATGAAAATATATCAGGCCTGAGATTAGGGTCCCTGCATGGGATCCATAATTTAGATTATGAATACAGACCTTAAGTTTTACTTTTACATTGTAAATGGAAGCAAAAGCACAGAAATTGATTCTTTCCATTTTTATTGGGGTTGCATTGGGTATTTGTGTTAACACAAATTTGCATGCAGTTAATATAGAACCCAATTCAATATCCGGGTTTGGATAATCTGCGAGCTGCGAGTTGCGAGCTGCGAGTTGCGGTTGCGAGTTACGAGTTGCAAGTGCCGAGGTTGTGAGTAGAGTTGCCGAGTGTTCCTGAAATTGCGCAAGTTGCTAGTTGTGAGTTAAAATGTGCAAGTTAAGTTGCGAGTTTAATTTGCGAGTTGGATTTTTGGCGAGTTGTGAGTGGCGAGTTTCCTCCCCTGAATGCTAGTTGCGAGTTGGTTTTTTTTGCGAGTTGAAATTTGCGAGTTGTTTACAATGCGAGTTGCGAGTTCCTAGTATTTGCGAGTTGGTTCTTCATTATTTTAAGCCGATTAAAGGTTCACCCTATTTCATATTATATTTTCACACAGCATAACATACAGAGTTTAAATTGTATCAGATATTCAGTTTCCACGTTGTATTGCATAACCTAATGACTATTGTACACTAATTGTGGTGATCAAAACAAAGGCCTAAGTTTTTGTTATATCACCCTTCCTGCAGGTGCACCGAGTGATTTACATGTCGCGAAAATGATGTAATCACAATCTTCAATCATATCCCATCAAAAGCTAAAATGTTTTTGTTACACAACTTTGATGTTTCTAACTTCGTATTTGCTCCAGTACAAAAAAATACAGGCGATTATTCACCTCCGTTTTCACCTTTAGTGCACCTTCTGTAGCCCAAAACTTGTAAGAAGTCACAAGTGTCCAAACTTATATAAATGCATATTTTATGAACATGGATGAAATGAAGTGGCTGGAACAAAGAGAGGCAGACTCTCTTTTTCTATCAGACACCAAAAGACACCCATATGGTTGGTCCTTAGTTGAATTAAGTCCTCATGCCTAGCAAAGCTGTACTTTGGTAGAAAAAAAAAAAAAACAAAAAAAAAACCAGTATATAGGTGTGTGTGTGGTGTGAGAGTGGACTGTTTAACTAGTAGAATACAAGATGTGGTGTTTCTAACACACCTAACAAAAATCTGCATATGCACATTAGTAATAACATAATCAATAGTGCAATAAACATGAGTTGAGGTGTGGATTGAGTTAAGGGATAATCTCCTACACGCTCAGAAAATAAAAGACATAACCTGAACATGTAGTCTTAACTTGACCGCAGTAAAGATCAAACTTTCCTCAATATATTTCTGTGTGTGTGAGCGTGCGTCCCGTGGCGTGCGTGTATACTGTTGCATGCGTGTGTAGCATGCATGCTTGTAGTGGTTTTCTTGTGTTTTTTGAAAATTCCTTATTTTTCCAGGAATTGTTTCACCAGCCTACATGGAAGGGTTATTTTTTATAGTAAAAAAAAAATTAAAACACTCTAATGATGTGTTTTATAATAAAAAACAATATCTAAATTGACATAACAACCCTCATCTCCTTATCCATTTTTTATTGTACCAAAACTCCTTAAGGGGGTGGGGTGGGGTGATTTTCGTTACTGAACATCCGATGTCCTGTGAAAAATCTGAATATAGGGTGGAAAATTAATATTTCCAATTTTATCGACTCAAAAACCTGATTGATAGTGTGCTCTCCCGTTTTTGGCAAATTGAATTTTCCCCTATTAAATTGACAATTTTGCTAACAGCGAATTTTGTAATGCATTGTTGACGTAATAATGCTAGGAATGTTGGTAACCATTTTTGGTTCAATGGAAAGAGGATGCCCATAGCTTATCTATTGGGTACCAAAATCAAGTGGGTCTGTGATGTTTCTGGTTGTGGCTAGGGCATGTTTGGTACTTGGGTCCATTTGCACGAAACTGTGCCCAAGTCTGACTTAAATGGAAATTTTCAGATTGTATCAAGAGTTATCCATTTGATTACACGATCATACTTTCATTCTGTGGTTCAAGGAAATTTGGAGAGCTTTCACAATAATTTGCCATTGTTTTGTCTGGAAAATTGACAAATTAATGTCCAATTGTAATGGGTACACCACACCTATTAGAGGTCCTCTTTTCAAAATATACAACTTGTTATATAAATCAAGCTTTAACTTAAGGTGTGTGTTCGATCGTTTGGGACCCCCCCCCTGATTTTATCCGGAAGTAGTAATCGATTTTGATCTCAGATGAAAGGTTGTATTTTTTCTCATTCTCGTCCTGAAATTTGAGCCCTCAAATCCATTTCATTCCCAAGATAAAACCCAAAAACCGCCATTTTAGTGGTTAACCATCATATTAGCACATAATTGGATAGGGCTTGCAACCTCATTATTGCGACTACCATCACAACCGCAAGCTTGTTTCCCAGGTGCTGATGGGTTAGGGGCAAGGGCCAGGCTCTCATATCAATTAGAGCACATAATACAGATAAATCTGAACAAACACCTTTAAAGTCAACTCACATTCAAATCTGGCCTAACATTCTAGAAGAATAGTGTACCAAAAAATTGTGTAAATAGGAAAGGAATGTGCAATAGGTAAAATGTCACACTTGGGGACACTATGTTACATCGTGACAGCAGCTGAATACATTATACTATAACATGGAAGCAACTTTTAAGTTTTTGGAAACTTATTTTGTCCCAAATGTTCCTTATTTAAGTCAAATTAAGCGCCATTTATAATATATGTAAAATTAAGTAGAAAAGAGGTTAATGATGTAACAGGGACCCGAAGTCCAACTTCATGAAATGACCCACTTCTCTCCCAAAGGGGGTGGGGGGTGGGATTACCCTCTATCTTACCCATACCCTGGTTGATGTTTTGTTTATGGATTAAAAGGAACAGAAAATATCAATTGACAATCACATTAAATAATTTATCACCAAAAAAAGTGGGTTTTAGCAAGACCGTGGGAAAATCCACTGAATGGGGTGTAACGCACCCACCCCCCCTTCGTTAGATGAGGGATAAGCTTTTGCAAATTGTTAACACTTGAGAACCATTATTTTAGGGGAAATCAAATTAGAGAAAATTGCAAACATCTGTCTAGAAAAATGATTTTCAGATGACAATCGGCCAGGGGTAGGAAACAATATCGTGCAAATGTCCTTAATTTTTTTATGGTAAAAAAAACAATGTAGGGATATGTCTTTAAACCCCCAAACACACCAAAAGTAATCTATTTATTTGTGGTAGGGAGATTTGTATTTTTCCCAAAAGTTCTTTATCATGTTTATTTTATTTTACTCCATTTTCTACACTGCCCAAATCGCCCCTATACAATCTACAAATTATTAGTATAGAACTGAAACCACATTTGGTGAAATATTTCAGAACACCTTTGGAAAATTTGATCATTCCACCCTCCCAAATTTGAAAATAAAAAAAATTTCACTACAATTTCAACAATCCTGTGTGTCATTGACTCATCTTACTAGTACCTCATGGCAAATCCAACCCCAACAGAAATTTTTGTGCTCAAATACTGGCCCCTTTGTATTTTCTAACACAAATTTTAAAGAATGGTGCTAGACCATGCATCCTGTATTTATTCCCTGTGGGGGGGCGTGGTTTTCTGATTCTGAAAGTTGAGGTAAAAGTGAAGGATGCTTATTTTAGGCATCCAGCATTGTATTCCTTTTGATTAATTAGGGTTAGTTAAGTTAGTTGGTTGTTGAATTCTGTTCTGAAATGAGAATGTAAGTTCCTTGAAAGAATACAAATATATATTTTTGGCCACAAAATATCACTGTAATATAACATGAGCTTCCGTTTAGGCAATCTCAGCTTCGTGCACGTATGTGGTAAATAAATCACATTCTTTCATTTCAGGTCCAGCCCAGTGGATTCACATTGTACTTGGGCAGGTTAGGGTTAATTCATGGTATGTACCTGGTAGGACAAAGGAGTAAAAAAGATGGCAAGATTTTGATGTTGTAAAATATCACAAATATCAATACCTTTTGACCACAGGCCTGTTTGTCAATTAGTAAACAACAAATTATTGCATGGCTTTAAAATATCACTTTAAAGTAGGCAAAATACAATTTTACCTTTCACCCCTACTTTGTATCCTGTGGCCTTATCTTGGTTACATAATAAGGCACATTATGCAGACAGTGCAAAGAGTATAATTCTGCAATTATACATAAAAGTGAAAACAGCAAATATGTACTACGTACCAATGAATATGAACAATCAAACAAACATGTAATAAACATCAGCAACCAGTTTTTGGTTTTATTGTATAAGCTAAATCTACATACTCTGTAAATTGTACACCGAGTTTAAAAATTTTTTAACTCCCAAAGCGGAAACTCTTGTAACCACTCCAAAGTGAGTGGTTGTACTTAAAAAGAACAAATTTTTCACTCAAAAAGATTTAAAATCACTCCAAAGGGTGGATTTTAACTCGTTTGAGGAGTTAAAGTGAAGGACAACACCTTTTGAGAAGTTAATGAAGGATAAACAATGAAAAGTGAGTGGAATCCACGTCCTGTTTAAGTAAAACTAACTGCATCATTGTTGGAGTGTATTTATTTACCCTCATTTTTCACCTCTTTTGGGGAGTAAAATTTTCACATCGTTTCAAAAATAGAAATAAAACTTGACATATTGCACTCGCAAATAAGAGGAACTCGCAACTCGCATATTTCAACTCGCAAAAGCCAACTCGCAGTCTGAACTCGCACTCATCCTCAGGAACTCGCAACTCGTACTCGCAACTTGTAACTCGCAACTCGCACTCGTAACTCGCAACTCACAAAATTGGATAAGATAGATAAGTGAAAATCACTCTTTGCCCTGCAAATTTTGATACCTTAGTAGCGCCATCACACCAGTATCAAAAAAATTGGGGGGGGGTGGAAAAGGGGTAAGATGAAGTTAACAAATGGGTTAATGCATGTGAAGTGCACAAAAATTGCAATTTACTGGTTAAATATACTCTTTCACCTGTAAATTTTGACAGTTATTCAGTACCTTTGACCAATTTGCTTTGCATTTTGGTGAGGCTCAAATGGTTTTGGAAAAATGGGTAAATGCATGTTTAAGTATATGCAAAAAATTTGAAATTTTAATGTGGTAAAATAAACAAAATTATATTAATTTTGCATTTCAATTTAAATTATGAGGTTAATCCCTCACTTTTGACTAGGTGGACTCATTTTTTGGGGAATATGCCCCACCTTTGCACAGCCACTGGAAAGGTTATAACTCACTCAGTTGTTTATATTTAGTTTACAAATAAATGTATATTTTCCCAACTTACTGTAACGGGGTTCCCGGTTGCATGAGTGGTTGGGGCATTCTGGCAGAAAAAGTGTGTATCGCAAACACAACCCGATGGCCAGTTCCCCTTTATCTGCCACCTGTACCTTTGCAAGTCTAGCTTTCACACCAGCTACCCATGGGTGAATGGGGGTGCCCTGGTGGCCCTCTGGGTAGGGAGACGAGTGCTCCACCACTACTCATCCTGCAACCTCTATTTACTGACAATACTGTTATGACTTGAGAGTTATACTTTTGTTTAGAGGTGTTTGAATAATGTAGAGAAATTGACTGAAAGTTTTAAAGTTGGTACTTGGTTTAATACTAACTTGTGCATTTGTCTTAAGGTCAATGGCGATCATAATGCCTCGTTCCCAGAAACACCATTTACCGGAAGTGGTCAAATTTTTGCTTTTTTTAATTTTTACATATTTTTCTCATTACCTGTGAAATCTTAGAGCCAAGGGTGTTTTGGTTTTGGAAGTTATGAGTGGAAAATGTGACCCATTTTGGTCGACCAATATTAATTTTATACAGTATCGAGGGGCTTACAAAATCACGTTTTTAGCTTCGCATCAAAACGGGTTTGAAATATCGGCGCCAACTTTTGAGATGGGGGTTTTGGAGTGAAACGGCATATCCTTAAATTGGGCATCCCCCTTTAATAAAATTTTTTCTTTTTTGAAATATTTAACAGAATTGGGTTTTTAACAAAACAAAAACCAAAAAAATTATCTTCACATCTCCTCAAACCCAAACAAATAAAAACCAAACCAATATACCAAAACATAAAACTGACCACACCAAGATGCTATGCTGACTTCAAACCCCGCCCAATGTACATGTCATCCTTATACCAAACCTTATACAATACCATACACATGGCACTCTTGCCATGCCAACCATTATCTGGTCACTGGAAAGCAATTATTGAAAGGATTTAGGTCTCACCTCAGTCCCACAAGGCACAAAAAGTTTCTGTGACTTTTCTGCCCTCTACAGAGGAAAGCGGGAATAGAAGGAGAAGAGAGAAAGAGAGCTAGTGAGAGAGAGAGAGCTGTAAACCAGCTTTTTTGGGCGAGAGTAGCCTACGGGCTACCCGCTCTCTTCGCTTGGGTTTTGACCTACTTTTCCAAAGCAGTATTTTTGCCGAAAATATTCGTGACGTTTATATCCTCCTAAAATCTACATGTTGATAGTTTATGACTGTTGTGCAATTTAACGTCATATGGATATGTGCTCATAGATAGCCCAGCGAAACATGAAACGTACATTTACAAAAATATTAATGTTCAAAAGAGTTAGAAATACCAAGCGTCACAACTTCACACATGCTTACCGTCTTGAGCGGTGGGAATAAACACACGACGGGTACACTAAAACAAAAACATGATATAGAGGGCTTAACAGGCAACGGGACATAGACCATAAAGAGAGCTCGCTATCCCCGCACCCCGTGCATGGATGGTCTTGAATTAGGTTCACATAACAACATTGGGAAATTGGGGAGAGTTGCTATACGCACTAAATTCGCACCACCTCCTCGCGCAGTGTACGTGCGTAATTTTCGCGCCGTATACAAATGCGTATTACGCGGAGCGATGGACATGCACAATATCTTGCCTATTCGGGCCACCTAGTTGTCAGTGACGATGACTGACGTGTTTGTTAGTATCACTCGAAACATGTTAAACTTTAAACATGCTCACGTGCCCGTTCACTGGGGGGCAGGATACGGTTGCACCTCCCCCACCCCATTCCACAAAATGGGGAAAATCCACCTTTTTGCTGAATATTTTTGATAAAATGGTCCACAATGTTTATAATAAAAATTTTGACAAAAAGTCTACTTTGGTCGGTAATCTAAGTCCATATTGAGTATTTTGTTTTCTAATCGACTCCAAATTGGCCTATATGCTTCTTCTAAATTTTACTATGAAACCGATAACTTTGTAGGGAGATTTGGTTTGTTTTGCTTATAAATTAAACAAGGCTTTTAAGAAGGATATAAAGAACGAACCATCTTCCCCCTTGTTTATAGAAAACATGTTCAATGACTGTCATACAAAACAGGGTCAATGTTACAGTTTGTGTTTTAAAGAAGGACTCTCTTCACCCTGTTTAAATTGAGTTTTCATGAATTTCTCGTGGTATCCATCTCATTACCTTACATACTTTCATTGACGCTACTATCAGCTACTTTCTTCCAATGTAACTTCAAATCGCGCCCTTGTTTTCATCAAAATCTATTTTATTTAACACTGTTTGTTTGGAAATTGTTCAGGTAAAGACCTCTCAGTGGCTATAAGCGAACACGCCCTATTGCCAAGAAATGAGGATTTTTATGCTTTGTTTTACTAATAAAATTGGGATTCGACTTTTTTAAGGTCCAAAACAGTCGAAAATGGCATCTTTAAGACCGCTTTAGAATGCTTAAGTGTCTGTTTTCACAAAGAAAATAATATAAGTTTGTTGATTTACAATAACACTAAATTTAGAGAAATGAGCAATATTTGGAAAAATTGCTTGTGGCTTTTAATTCTTGTTTTGACTGGAAAGAGGACATCTTTGAAGAATGACTCCAATGCGACAAACACAATGAAATGGGTGCATGGTACGTGCAATTTTGTAAAGACGCTTTTGTAATATGGGAAAATGGTAAAACATTTAGGCCTAATTGCTGGAAATGAGTATTTGAGTTTTGTGTTTGTTTTGCTGATTTATCATAAACAAATTATTCGGGCAAAATGTGTAACAGGTAATATTTGACAAGACTCTAGTCGAATGTGTTTAGAAAACATATTAAAATGCGTTACGGGAAATGTTTACAAAATATTTTCATTGCGGGAAACCTGCTAAATTCTCCGGAATTAGTCATTTCGAAGCCAGCCAGGGTTTTCGGTTTGTTTCTTTTAAGTTTTTTGCGCGCTGTCGCAGCTGCAGGAGAAAAAACCGCAACGGACG